>CAJHNH020001879.1:462037-512037 GCA_905116865.2 Candidula unifasciata
GAAGGCAGGCATGTTAGCACTGACATTATGACACTTAATGAACACATAGATGTCTTAGACAGGTTCCACATATTGTAGTTGTTATCTGTAACATATATTGAACACATTGTGAATGTTTTATATATATATATCTATCTGTGTGTGTATGTGTGCATTGAGTTAGTTGAATAGTTATCATTCATATGTTCCAGATGTTTTCACATTCATGTATTTGACATAATACATTCTGTATATGTTGTTTGGGTCAGTGTATGTATATTTGAGATGATGAATACAGTGTTGATGTTTGGATCAATGTATGTATATTTAACATAATGAATACAGTGTTGATGTTTGGATCAGTGTATGTATATTTGACATGATGAATACAGTGTTGATGTTTGGATCAGTGTATGTATATTTGACATGGTGAATACAGTGTTGATGTTTGGATCAGTGTATGTATATTTGAGATGATGAATACAGTGTTGATGTTTGGATCAGTGTATGTATATTTGACATGATGAATACAGTGTTGATGTTTGGATCAGTGTATGTATATTTGACATGATGAATACAGTGTTGATGTTTGGGTCAGTGTATGTATATTTGAGATAATGAATACAGTGTTGATGTTTGGATCAGTGTATGTATATTTGACATAATGAATACAGTGTTGATGTTTGGATCAGTGTATGTATATTTGACATGGTGAATACAGTGTTGATGTTTGGATCACTGTACGTATATTTGACATAATGAATACAGTGTTGATGTTTGGATCAGTGTATGTATATTTGACATAATGAATACAGTGTTGATGTTTGGATCAGTGTATGTATATTTGAGTTGATGAATACAGTGTTGATGTTTGGATCAATGTATGTATATTTGAGATGATGAATACAGTGTTGATGTTTGGATCAGTGTATGTATATTTGACATAATGAATACAGTGTTGATGTTTGGATCACTGTACGTATATTTGACATGGTGAATACAGTGTTGATGTTTGGGTCAGTGTATGTATATTTGACATAATGAATACAGTGTTGATGTTTGGATCAGTGTATGTATATCTGACATAATGAATACAGTGTTGATGTTTGGATCAGTGTATGTATATTTGACATGATGAATACAGTGTTGATGTTTGGATCAGTGTATGTATATTTGACATAATGAATACAGTGTTGATGTTTGGATTAGTGTATGTATATTTGAGATGATGAATACAGTGTTGATGTTTGGATCAGTGTATGTATATTTGAGATGATGAATACAGTGTTGATGTTTGGATCAGTGTATGTATATTTGACATAATAAATACAGTGTTGATGTTTGGATCACTGTACGTATATTTGACATGGTGAATACAGTGTTGATGTTTGGGTCAGTGTATGTATATTTGACATGATGAATACAGTGTTGATGTTTGGATCAGTGTATGTATATTTGACATAATGAATACAGTGTTGATGTTTGGATTAGTGTATGTATATTTGACATAATGAATACAGTGTTGATGTTTGGATCACTGTACGTATATTTGACATGGTGAATACAGTGTTGATGTTTGGGTCAGTGTATGTATATTTGACATAATGAATACAGTGTTGATGTTTGGATTAGTGTATGTATATTTGACATAATGAATACAGTGTTGATGTTTGGATCAATGTATGTATATTTGAGATGATGAATACAGTGTTGATGTTTGGATCAGTGTATGTATATTTGACATAATGAATACAGTGTTGATGTTTGGATCAATGTATGTATATTTGACATAATGAATACAGTGTTGATGTTTGGATTAGTGTATGTATATTTGAGTTGATGAATACAGTGTTGATGTTTGGATCAGTGTATGTATATCTGACATAATGAATACAGTGTTGATGTTTGGATCAGTGTATGTATATCTGACATAATGAATACAGTGTTGATGTTTGGATCAGTGTATGTATATTTGACATAATGAATACAGTGTTGATGTTTGGATTCGTGTATGTATATTTGAGTTGATGAATACAGTGTTGATGTTTGGATCAGTGTATGTATATCTGACATAATGAATACAGTGTTGATGTTTGGATCAGTGTATGTATATCTGACATAATGAATACAGTGTTGATGTTTGGATCAATGTATGTATATTTGACATAATGAATACAGTGTTGATGTTTGGATCAGTGTATGTATATTTGACATGATGAATACAGTGTTGATGTTTGGATCAGTGTATGTATATTTGACATGATGAATACAGTGTTGATGTTTGGATTAGTGTATGTATATTTGACATAATGAATACAGTGTTGATGTTTGGATCAGTGTACGTATATCTGACATAATGAATACAGTGTTGATGTTTGGATTAGTGTATGTATATTTGACATAATGAATACAGTGTTGATGTTTGGATCAGTGTATGTATATTTGACATAATGAATACAGTGTTGATGTTTGGATCAATGTATGTATATTTGACATAATGAATACAGTGTTGATGTTTGGATTAGTGTATGTATATTTGACATGATGAATACAGTGTTGATGTTTGGATCAGTGTATGTATATGTGACATAATGAATACAGTGTTGATGTTTGGATTAGTGTATGTATATCTGACATAATGAATACAGTGTTGATGTTTGGATCAGTGTATGTATATCTGACATAATGAATACAGTGTTGATGTTTGGATCAGTGTATGTATATCTGACATAATGAATACAGTGTTGATGTTTGGATCAATGTATGTATATTTGACATAATGAATACAGTGTTGATGTTTGGATCAGTGTACGTATATTTGACATAATGAATACAGTGTTGATGTTTGGATCAGTGTATGTATATTTGACATAATGAATACAGTGTTGATGTTTGGATCAGTGTATGTATATTTGAGATGATGAATACAGTGTTGATGTTTGGATCAATGTATGTATATCTGACATGATGAATACAGTGTTGATGTTTGGATCAGTGTATGTATATTTGGATCAGTGTATGTATATTTGGATAATGAATATGTATATTTGAGATGATGAATACAGTGTTGATGTTTGGATCAGTGTATGTATATTTGAGATGATGAATACAGTGTTGATGTTTGGATCAATGTATGTATATCTGACATAATGAATACAGTGTTGATGTTTGGATCAGTGTATGTATATTTGACATAATGAATACAGTGTTGATGTTTGGATCAGTGTATGTATATTTGAGATGATGAATACAGTGTTGATGTTTGGGTCAGTGTATGTATATTTGAGATGATGAATACAGTGTTGATGTTTGGATCAATGTATGTATATTTGAGATGATGAATACAGTGTTGATGTTTGGATCAATGTATGTATATCTGACATAATGAATACAGTGTTGATGTCTGCACACATCTTTCATTGACAGGGAACTGGAGGAGATTGTCACAACACGACCCAGCTATAAAAGCAAGTCTCCATACAAGAAGAGGAAGGCAGACAAGATACAGACAGACAGTGTTGTTTTCTTGGACCTGAATTGTCTGTTTCGCCCGTTTGGCTATGTGAACCCATCACTGCGACATGTGTGGTTTGTCAAGGACATCTGTGGTATCGTATGTGCCGTGTTTACATGGCTGCTGGTGCTATATGCAGAGTATGTGGTGATGTTTGTCATGCTGATCCACGAGTCGTCGAACATCTCTAGTTTCCTGCACGGCCTTCTCTTCAACCTGTTTGCCTTCCTGGCCATTGCCTCCCATCTGCGGGCCATGCTGACAGATCCGGTAATTGACCTGTTGATATCACTCCCTGTGTCTTTTGTTGTTTTCGGCATGTTGATAATTGATTGATCATCATCTTGTACCTGACCCTATGGTGAAGGTGCTCATGTCTCTCCACAGATGTGGTCTGGTCGTCTGGAGAACAAAAATAATAATTCAGTCACACTGAAGCATTTTATCTCCTCAGAGCAGTTGCTTAGACAGCAATCTTGATTGTGCAGTACCTATTGGGATTTCATTCGGATGTTTTATTGATAGTGATTTTCCTTCAGCCACATTTTGATGACATGTCTGTATTGGTTTCTGAGGAGGTAGGCATCTGCTTTACTTCCCTGTTGTGTAGTCCAGGTTTGTTCCCGACTGTATCTAAATGAGGATACATCTGGTATACTTCCCTGTTGTGTAGTCCAGGTTTGTTCCCGACTGTATCTAAATGAGGATACATCTGGTATACAGTGTTGATGTTTGCAACTGTTTCTGTCTTCTTCTAAGTCCACCCTGCCACCGCCAATGTGAGGTTACATACATCTGGTATACTTCCCTGTTGTGTAGTCCAGGTTTGTTCCCGACTGTATCTATATGAGGATACATCTGGTATACAGTGTTGATGTTTGCAACTGTTTCTGTCTTCTTCTAAGTCCACCCTGCCACCGCCAATGTGAGGTTGTTGTTTTATATTGATTGTATATTCTTATTGGTTGATTGTTTCTGTTTGACATGCTACTACTTTTGTGCTTTTTAACATGTAGGTTTTTGATTGGTAATGGTGATATAATAAGTCCTTACAAGGACTTTTGTGTGATCTTGACTTTCTTTCCACCCTCTTACTTCTGTTTCTGTTCTCTGTCTGGTGTCTTCTTGATTGCTTGCCGCTTCAGATTTTAGTTCCGTCTCCAGTGATATTTTCTTTAATTCTCTTCTCATCGGGTGTCTCTGTCTTGTTTCTGTATTGAACTGGTGCTCTTCAGTCTTCCTTTGTCTGGATGCTTTCTGGTGGAAATGCCCTGTTCATTTCTGCATTGAATGTTTGTTAGAATTTGTGTGCTTTCCTGGTAGACTCTGTAGGTGTTATCTGTATTGGCTTTTCTTCTTTGTTTTTGCTATTTTCTTCGTCTGTCTGTGGTTGGATTACTTTAGTGGTCTCTTTCGTCTTGCTGTTTCTGCACGACTTTCAATAGTGGTATTGTTTCTGCTGTGAGTTCCTTGAGTGTCTTTCTATCATCATCCACTGTCTTCATGGCTTCTCACTTCCTTGCTCACTTCTTGAGGTGTCTTTCTTGCTTTCAGTGCTGTGAGTTCTTTGTTGAACCTTCTAATCTGTTTGTGCATGTAGAATTTGTCCACTTGCAGTGTTTGTCTAGGGTTTATTTGAGCTCATGACAATGCTGTACTAACGTTCTTAGTTATATTAAGTAAATATGAACACACCAGATGACAAACACGTCCTCGGCAGTTATTGATCTTTATTCGTTGTTCCAACAGCTGCGCTGTCCAGTTGCTCAACTCTTTTGTCATGATTGCTTCACATGGCTCATTTATAACAAAGTTCCAACTGTCTCACACAGTGATTCTCTCTGCAGTTACCTTTTGGACTATACATCTGGATCAGGCTAACCTCTTGTTCCTGGTACTCGTACACGGTCGAAACCTGCAATCAATAGACATTCATCTCTCATCTTTAACAATTACATGTGGTCAGACAGTCCGCATTCTTCTCAGCTGCATTCGACAGCAGACTTATATGTCCAAACTTCAACTGACTTCCTATTCTCTCTGGGTTCACACCTTCTGTTCTAGTCTCACGCTTTCCTCTTATCTATATATGCCCAAAACGTGATACTCGAGACCTGCTAATCTCACTTTCCTCTTGTTTCATTGGTCCTCTGACCTTTTCCCCCCAATCGGGAACTCTCTGGGATTTGTCAGGGAATTCACCTCATTACACACGGGTGTAAAGTTGTTCGCCCCCTCTATCTTCTTCTGGCCTCTTTGCAGAAGAATGGCTCCGTTATTGCTATTTTGAGTAGTAATGCAGATTCAGAATACCTGTTATACAAAACAGTTGCTGCATCCACTGTTGGCATCTGGTTTTTGATAATCATTGTCTTCTTTTGCTAACTGGCATTCTCTGTAAGGATGAGAGTGGCCCAATATTGAGAAATGGCTTATTTGCTGCAGCAAACTGATTTGGTGCGAAATCTATATTGGCATCTGAAGCATTGTTGTATTGTTTAGATGTATAGCTCTGGTTTCCGTGTTTTCCTGTCAAGCTTGACAGTTTCTGGAATATTCTCACCTACGATCGTCACCACGGCCACTGTTGAGTTCCTGTCTTTGACACAATTCTGTCTGCTCTAACTATTTTCATGTGAGGGTGTTCGCTCTTGTGCAGTTGCCTGATTAGACCATTTGGTTTTTACCGGCTTGAGCACCCACCTTCTAATCTAGAAACATCTCCACCGCTTCGTTAACTTCTTAGGAATGTGTAGATTTATTGTAGATTGTGTAGTGATGTGTTCAATCATTTTGGTCTGTTTCATTGAATGTAGCAATAACTCCCTCCTGTGTCTTTGTGATTCTTGCTGTGCTCATTGTCCCTAGTGAAGATTTTAGATCTAGATAGTTGCCAATTTTGGATCTTGACAAATCCAGAAATCTAATTCCTCCTTCATTTATGTGGTTAATGTTGATGATAGTGTGTTTGATTGCACCAGTTTGCGTTGTCTTGATTACTTTGGATGTTCTGTACATGTGAATTCCTATTAGCTGTCAATTTCTGTGAGTCTGAAACATCGGTACAGCAATCAGACTTGCATGTTGCTAGAGGATTATTGGAGGTTGTGGGCTGTCCTGCCAACATATCTGGTGGAGTATTCTCTGTAATAGTATTGAACAGTTCAGTTATCTTGAGGCTAGCCTTTGTGTTTACTTCCCTCTCCCTAATGGTCAGTTCAGTAGTTTGGACTATCTGCCCATCCAGAAATCATCCATGCTGAGTCGTCTGGTTGGGAAGAATTTGAAAGTGCTGACTGTTTTGATGGGTCAGCTATCATATAACATTTACCGAAATATTCGATGATGCTTGCTAGCGATACGATATGAATCTGTCTGCCTCACATACCTGTTGTCACAGTGTTAGTAACTACTTACTGTGGCAGTCCAGGGTTCAGTGTCTCATATCTGTTTGTACTTTGTCTGTTCACATTACAGGATTAATCTCCCAGCTGCTCCTGATTTGTCTGTTCACATTACAGGATTGATCTCCTAACTGTTCCTGATTTGTCTGTTCCCATTACAGGATTGATCTCACAGCTGTTCCTGATTTGTCTTTTGACATTACAGGATTGATGTCACAGCTGTTCCTGATTTGTCTTTCGACATTACAGGATTGATGTCACAGCTGTTCCTGATTTGTCTGTTTCCATGACAGGCTTGATCTCACAGCTGTTACTGATTTGTCTGTTGACATGCCAGCGCTTCCTGGTGTACATTAGAACAAGCAGATGAATTAAATGACTGAAAAGGTTCCCCCAGTGATGACTTTGATATATATGTTATGATGACAGTATAGAACCCAGCACTAGCCACAATGTACACGCTGTTATGATTCTGGTGCCTGTGATCTCCCAGTGGCAGTTGCATGTTGTCTTCAGATAGGCCCTCAGGCAACTCTCACTAAGGTTCTTGTAAAGTCGTTTGTGCAGTTGCATTTTGTCTTCAAGATTTCTGTAAGCTGAGGTAGCCAGTCTCAGACCAACCCTCCATATTGTCCTTGCTTGGCATGTTACAGTGTCACTTCATGCCTTCCCTGATGAGGGAGTGTGTGGTGGCCTAGCAGTCTGCTGGCCCCAAGGTCCGAGTCTCATTTGACCGTGGTTGCCAGGCTGAACTGGTCTAACATGGACACCTGGGTCAGTTCTGCTTGAGGCGGTGACAGTTGTCAGGTGACAGATGTCTGGTGATAGATGTCAGTGACAGATGTCAGTGACAGATGTCTGGTGACAGATGTCTGGTGACAGACGTCTAGTGACAGACATCTGGTGACAGACGTCTGGTGACAGACGTCTGGTGACAGACGTCTGGTGACAGACGTCTGGTGACAGACGTCTGGTGACACATGTCTGGTGACACATGTCTGGTGACAGATGGCTGGTGACACTGTCTGTTTGCTTATTTTCCCCCACAGGGAGCTGTCCCCAAGGGCAATGCCACGACAGAGGGCATCAAACATTTGGGCTTGAAGAAGGGAGAGGTGGTGTTTAAGTGTCCTAAGTGTATCAGCATCAAGCCAGACAGGGCTCACCACTGCAGGTAATCAGCAACATCATCACTACCACAATATTATCATCAACACCACCATGACATCATCAACACCAGCACATCATCATCAACACCAACACCACTGCAAGCATAATCAGCATCAGCCCTAACTGTGCAACAGTCATGAAGTCAGATGACTGGGTAGTAGTGATGAGTTTTACCTACCACAACCTGTTGAATACCAGGACCTATAGTGCACTAGGACCTGTAGTGCACTAGGACCTGTAGTGCACTAGGACCTGTAGTGCACTAGGACCTGTAGTGCACCAGGACATTTGTGGGGCTTTGTTTAAGACCAAGGAAGAGAGAGAGGTTAAAGACAGGCAGTATTCAGATAGCACATGCATGTTTGTGGAACTGATATTACATGATGGGGAACAGTGACGATAGCATGCGACAGTACAGCCTTACATAGAGTGATTGTTTGGATCTAGGGCATCGGGAGTTGAGGGCTGGTAGCTTCAAAAGTGTCAGGGGAAAAGTTGTGGGAAATAAAGGTGGCCAGCATGATGTTGACAACAGCACCCATTGAGGGCTGAATGGTGTATACAAATATGAAGCTAGCTGCATGTGGCTGGTGTGTACAAGGGGGCTGTACTTGATATGGTTATCTTGATGCTGTTTGTTTTCACATGATTACACCAGTACCTGTTAGTGATTACACCAGTACATACATGTCTTTATGCTTGATGAAGTCAGACAAAAGCTAACATTGGTGTCTGGTCCTCTGACAGCGTCTGCCAGCGCTGCATCCGTAAGATGGACCACCACTGCCCCTGGGTCAACAACTGTGTGGGCGAGAACAACCAAAAATATTTTGTACTGTTTACAGTGAGTCTCTCTGTGATCTGTGTCTGTCCAGGGCAAACTGCAGGTCAGTCTGTTCATGCTAAAAACAAAACACACATGCACACACACACAGATACATGCACCCACACTACATACACATGCCCACACACACACATGCTCCCACACACACAGACACTGCTGGGAAGTACCTCATGTTACTAATAAGTAGATTTAACAATAAACGTTTTAGAGACTGGCTGGAGAATGCAAAGTAATAACATGTTGGACATTGGGCAGGAGAATGCAATGGTTTAAACAGGGGGGGATACAGGGCTGGAGAGTGCAAAGGTGAACAATTATGGAGACAGACACAATGTAACAAGCTCATCTGTTATAGTAACTGGGAAAACAATACTGCCAAGGCTGAACAAAATATACAACTATTAAAGATGAAAACCAAGGGATACAACTGTAATTGTGCCACTGCATACTGGCAGACAGAAAAAAATGCTTGGTTATAAGGTGATGTAGTGGGCACAAGATGAGGAGAAACAAACATAGAAACATTGTTGATCAGAGAAGCCATCAGTGCTGGCCTGGATAACATCCAAAGCATTGAAACATTTGCACACACACTGAGCGATGTATGACTGCACAGCATCATGATGATAGTGATGTAAAGGAGAGCAGCTTGTGAGGGCAAACAGAGACGAAGAAAACTGGTCTACCGGGACAACCAGACAGTCACATGTGGATGATATGACTGTGATTACATGATGTTGTTATTGAGTGGTTGAGCCGGTGACCATGATGTTGTTATTGTGTGGTTGAACTGGTGACCATGATGTTGTTATTGTGTGGTTGTTGTTATTGTGTGGTTGAGCCGGTGGTCATGATGTTGTTATTGTGTGGTTGAGCCGGTGGTCATGATGTTGTTATTGTGTGGTTGAGCCGGTGACCATGATGTTGTTATTGTGTGGTTGAGCCGGTGGTCATGATGTTGTTATTGTGTGGTTGAGCCGGTGGTCATGATGTTGTTATTGTGTGTGGTTGAGCCGTGTGTCATGATGATTGTGTGGTTGAGCTGGTGGTCATGATGATGTTATTGTGTGGTTGAGCCGGTGGTCATGATGTTGTAATTGTGTGGTTGAGCCGGTGACCATGATGTTGTTATTGTGTGGTTGAGCCGGTGACCATGATGTTGTTATTGTGTGGTTGAGCCGGTGACCATGTTGTTGTTATTGTGTGGTTGAGCCGGTGACCATGTTGTTGTTATTGTGTGGTTGAGCCGGTGGTCATGATGTTGTTATTGTGTGGTTGAGCCGGTGGTCATGATGTTGTTATTGTGTGGTTGAGCCGGTGGTCATGATGTTGTTATTGTGTGGTTGAGCCGGTGGTCATGATGTTGTTATTGTGTGGTTGAGCCAGTGGTCATGATGTTGTTATTGTGTGGTTGAGCTGGTGGTCATGATGTTGTTATTGTGTGGTTGAGCCGGTGGTCATGATGTTGTTGTTGTGTGGTTGAGCCGGTGGTCATGATGTTGTAATTGTGTGGTTGAGCCGGTGACCATGATGTTGTTATTGTGTGGTTGAGCCGGTGACCATGATGTTGTTATTGTGTGGTTGAGCCGGTGACCATGTTGTTGTTATTGTGTGGTTGAGCCGGTGACCATGTTGTTGTTATTGTGTGGTTGAGCCGGTGACCATGATGTTGTTATTGTGTTGTTGAGCCAGTGACCATGTTGTTGTTGTGTGGGTGACCATGATGTTGTGATTGTGTGGTTGAGTCGGTTGTGTTGTTTATTGCAGCTGTACATCTGCCTGATCTCCATCCACGCCCTGTACCTGGCCGTGTCCCACTTTGTCTCCTGTGTTGGCAGAGACTGGAAAGGTAAGAGCAGCGGCCATCTTCTGTAGCCTGGTACCAGCAGACAAGGCTGATAAAATCCAAGCTTTTACTGCAACCTTCATCAGCCTGCTTGTATTAATCTCACTGTAACTGCTTATGTCTAGTCAGTCTGGCTATGTGTGTGTGTGCGCCCTCTGCTGTATAAACTCGACTGTCCTGTCTTCCTTATCTGTTTGTGCATGCGATAATACTGTTTATGTTGTGTTGTAATTGTGTTTTGTTGTTCAGTGATTGCTGCTTGCTATGTTGTAGGAGCTTCTCAAGTGTTGATACTGAAAAACAGGATGAAGGACGCTGTCCACTTGTACCTGTATGTGCTTCTGATGTGGGAGTTTTTCCCTCTGGCCTTGTTGGTTGTCTTGCTTCTTGTCATCTGACCACTGGCTTTTTACTGTGTTGGCAGTCGTGTGTAGTTTCTTGTTCCTGGTTGATGTCACATGAGTCTGCTGTTGCAGTGTAGAGCGTCATTTGCTGTTGTTGTTGCTGCCAACACAATAATTATTTGCTTGCTGAGTCTGGTTGTCTTGTCTGAGTAGTATCTTGTTCTGTCTGTCTGGGCCTCTTGTCAATTTAGCACGTTTTTTCCTGTCTGCCGCATCTTATGATATATATGTGTATTTTTGGGCCTGCTTGTCTGTCTCACATCTTGTTATATAGTGCAGTTTGAATGTATTGATAATAATCATTACAGACTAAACAATGTAAAGAAAAACAAGGTTTGCAGAACAAGTGAAGAGAAAAAGGTTTGCAGAACAAGGCAGGACATTGTAGAAGTGTGAGAGATGAAGATATTCCACACAGTCGGGAGGAATGGAGAGCAGACAGGACAGGGTAATATAGCAGGAAGTAGGGCCTGACACAGTGAAGACAACACAAGACTTAAATACAGATAGAAGAGAAGTAGATGTAGAAATATATGAAAATGAAAGAAGCAGTGATAAGGGGACAGTACAGATAGGACAAAATGAGTTGAGAGGACAGGACAGAATAATTGGAGACATATGAAAGAAGCAGTCATTGGACAGACTAAGGACAGTACAGATGGGTCAGAATGAGTTTTTTAAAAACTAGCAAGCTGTAATTTGACGCTGTAATTTGACAAGTGGTGCGTGTGTTAATGTTCTAGGTTGCTCTGGATTGTCCCCGCCAGCGACCACCATCTTCCTGATATTTCTCATCTTCGAGGGCATGTTGTTTGGCATCTTTACTGGGATCATGTTTGCCACTCAGATGTCAGCTGTCTGCTCTGATGAAACTGTAAGTTGCTCGCTCATCACATCTGAGACATCAAGTTCTTGTGCTCATGTAACACACCCAGTTGTGATCTCATACATCAAGTTGTCACAACTCATGCACACACCAAGTTGTGCTCTCATACTATCAAGTTGTCACAGCTCACACACACCCAGTTGTGATCTCAGACATCAAGTTATTTGCTCATGTAACACACCCAGTTGTGATCTCAGACATCAAGTTATTGTGCTCATGTAACACACCCAGTTGTGATCTCAGACATCAAGTTGTCACAGCTCACACACACACCCAGTTGTGATCTCATACTATCAAGTTGTCAGGGCTCGCTCACACACACACACACACCAAGTTGCCAACCTCACTTCACAGACACAATTGTTTTGTTAGTGTCCATGCTTCCTAAAAAACATTCTGTCCACACACCTGACATGCAGTTGATATCATCCCTGTACCACCTCACATGCAGTTGATGTCATCCCTGTACCACGCACCTGACATGCAGTTGATGTCATCCCTGTACCACGCACCTGACGTCATCCCTGTACCACACACCTGACATGCAGTTGATGTCATCCCTGTACCACGCACCTCACATGCAGTTGATGTCATCCCTGTACCACACACACCTAACATGCAGTTGATGTCATCCCTGTACCACACACACCTCACATGCAGTTGATGTCATCCCTGTACCACACACCTGACATGCAGTTGATGTCATCCCTGTACCACACACCTGACATGCAGTTGATGTCATCCCTGTACCACACACCTGACATGCAGTTGATGTCATCCCTGTACCACAAACACCTCACATGCAGTTGATGTCATCCCTGTACCACACACACCTCACATGCAGTTGTTGTCATCCCTGTACCACACACACCTCACATGCAGTTGTCATCTCTTGTAGTCCCCCACATCACATTGAATGAGCAGCTGTAGACATGAATGTTAAGTTAACCTATTCCATGTGACTCTACCACAGGGAATAGAGCAGCTGAAGAAAGAAGAGAGGGAGCGACGATCCCGCTGGTTGAGTATGAAGGCAGTGTTTGGCCATCCATTCTCCATTAGGTGGTTCTCTCCATTTGCAACCCCTATGTTCCTGGGATCAGAGAAAATCTACTATTCGGTGTGACCTGTTTTGTTTGGACTTCCATGGAAATACTGCTTGTTGTAATGTGTCAGCATATGAGTAATGTTGATGTATTTGTACATTTGAAGTCATGTGATGAGTGGCAGCAAGTGTTCCCAGTTAGATGATCCTCCTGCAGCAGGTACATGGCCAGCCTGGTGTATCAAGTCTCTAGTGAACCTCCTGCAACAGGTACATGGCCAGCCCTGTGTATCAAGTCTCTAGTGAACCTCCTGCAACAGGTACATGGCCAGCCAGTCCTGTGTATCTTCTCAGCTGTGTCTAGTGTGAACCTCTTGCAGCAGGTACATGGCCAGCCCTGTGTATCAAGTCTCTCAATGAGTACAGGCAGCCATGTAATGATAATGTGTTTTATAATATTTTGCCATTGATCGTCACATGCATAGACAAGGTTAAGCTGCATTATTGTAAACATTCCTTGTTCAAAGTAGGACACAGTAGCATTAGGGATGCTAATTAAATCAGAAAGTTCATAATGACAGTCGCAGAATATAAGAAGAGGCGAGAGACACACACAAAACAAAATATAAAAAAAGACACAGAAGGTGAGGTTAGTTGCGTATCCTTTACAGGACGTTTGCAGAACCAGCCCCTGGCTGTTGTGTGGTTTCTCTAGCCAAATTACGTCCAGTAGTTTGCCATTGCTTTCTGGGCGGTCGGCCCCCTGACACCACTGTCGAAACCAACGCAAGGTGCATGGCCCGCAGCTGGGATCGAAACGGGCACTACGAAGCGTTCGCATCGACTTAGCCACAGAGCCGACACAGAAGGTGATAATGACAAGAATATAAGAGGAGAGACCCACAGAAGGTGATGATGACGACATTTCTTCTGTGTGGGTGTCTTTATTCTATGATAAGAGTAGAAAATAATAACAGGGAGAGAGACTATGCTATGTAATAAACATTCATTATCATACAAAGTGTCAGTGTGTATGTCTTGGTCTCAACATCTGTTCAACAAAGTGTCAGTGTGTATGTCTTGGTCTCAACATCTGTTCAACAAAGTGTCAGTGTGTATGTCTTGGTCTCAACATCTGTTCATTGTCACAAAGCTACACATTCTCTGTTACATGTAGACTCCCACACATGATAATATTGGAGGAACAGATGATTGGGGCTACATGACATGTGGATACATGACCGATACAACATGGCTGGGGTAAGGTACTTGAACAACATGGCCTGAGGATTTAATTTTAGATAACAAGCTCATTCCACCACTAATATACATGGAGCTAGGAAAAGCAGGTTCATCAGTTGGTTCTCTGTAAATCATTCCTACAAAGCAGGTTCATCAGTTGGTTCTCTGTAAATCATTCCTACAAAGCAGGTTCATCAGTTGGTTCTCTGTAAATCATTCCTACAAAGCAGGTTCATCAGTTTGGTTCTCTGTAAATCATTCCTACAAAGCAGGTTCATCAGTTGGTTCTCTGTAAATCATTCCTACAAAGCAGGTTCATCAGTTGGTTCTCTGTAAATCATTCCTACAAAGCAGGTTCATCAGTTGGTTCTCTGTAAATCATTCCTACAAAGCAGGTTCATCAGTTGGTTCTCTGTAAATCATTCCTACAAAGCAGGACTGGACCACAACTGGCACCATATACTCAAACATTGATGTACAATCTGGTAATCCTAGTTTCAGCGTCATAGCAAACAGGTCACCCCACATAGTTGCTCCGCTCCTGTGCCAACAGAAAACACACGTAGCTCACAGTGTCACACCATGCACTCAACTCAGAAGCTGGGCGACAAAACTATATGCTTCCAGTCTACAAATGGAGCAAAAATGCGATGGCCACCGCGTGGCAGATATATTTAAAAAAAATAAAAGTGGCCGTGCCTAGCGTCCATTTTGACCGGAAGTACAATGTTCTGCCAAGGTGATAAAATAAGTACAAGCTATCTGCTAGACCCAGTAAACCGTCTGCTTGTCCATCCAAATCATAACAACTGATTGTTAACATATTTTAGTGTGCGTATGTGACTGACATATATATATGGCTGACACAAATCATCTAGATATGTGTGGATTATACAATCATGTGATGGAGCAAGCATAAATCTGTTTTGTATAAATATATAAAAGACATTATTAAATGGTATGAAATAAATGCACATTGGTGGCATAAGTAACAACAACGTATGTTTTACATCTTGTCCTCTCTGTCCCTCTTCACCCTCAGTTAATCAATGAGTGCTTGCACCTTACGTTTCGTCACAATATGCTGCAGAAATCTGGCTTATCCAGTAAAATTAGATTCATTGCTAGGTGGCTGCTACACAAACCTCTGAGGTAGAACTGTTAAAGCTCACTGGTGCAAGAACACACAAGTGATCTCTCACACACAAACATTGCCTCTGAGACATGCTTGCTGCCACAGACAATGTCTGATACCTATATAAACTGAACAAACCACAGCAGCAGTTGTGTTAATAGCTGAGTTACCTACTTCTTTGCGTTCGGTTTTGTATGCTCAAATCAGACCATCAGGTGGGTTGCCTCTGTGAACTCGCATGTCAGGGTTTTGTATGCTCAAATCAGACCACCAGGTGGGTTGCCTCTGTGAACTCGCATGTCAGGGTTGTGTATGCTCAAATCAGACCATCAGGTGGGATGTCTCTGTGAACTCGCATGTCAGGGTTGTGTATGCTCAAATCAGACCATCAGGTGGGTTGTCTCTGTGAACTCCCATGTCAGGGTTTTGTATGCTCAAATCAGACCATCAGGTGGGTTGCCTCTGTGAACTCCCATGTCAGGGTTGTGAATGCTCAAATCAGACCATCAGGTGGGTTGTCTCTGTGAACTTGCATGTCAGGGTTTTGTATGCTCAAATCAGACCATCAGGTGGGTTGTCTCTGTGAACTCGCATGTCAGGGTTTTGTATGCTCAAATCAGACCATCAGGTGGGTTGTCTCTGTGAACTCGCATGTCAGGGTTTTGTATGCTCAAATCAGACCACCAGGTGGGTTGCCTCTGTGAACTCGCATGTCAGTAGCAGGTGCTTCATAGTTCCCCACAGCCTGCTCTTGAGACCAGGTGTCTTTTTGAAGTTGTAGGTAGGTAGAGTGGGGACTGTACAATCTTTATTTTATGCATGTGGTAGTTGAGCCTGCAGTGTCCTGTTTGTAACCGAAAAATTGTATGTTGCTTACTTTCTGTTGAGTCTGCTAATGGGCTTTTGTGGTTGAATACTCTCTCCACAATTCCTTGCATTTTCCTTTGATAAGTGTTCTGATTTCTGTTAATGACAATGGATGGGTGTTGTTTCTCCTTTGTTCCATGCCCCACTAAAGAACGACCTGATTGTTTTCTGCGAGTCTGTTTAGCGGGCAGTTCAGTTCTGTCTCCATGTCGTCTCATCTTGAGGAATGATATGCAATCACAAAGGAAAACTAGTTTGCTGTTTTTAATTTTTCTTTCCTTAAGCACTTTGCCTGAATCAATAATTGCTTGCTGCGCTGCTCTGAAGTTGGTCAAGAGTTTGCTGGAGGCACATGCCATTTCTACTGTGGTCCCATGTTGCAGTTTCAACTTATAACAAAAAATGTCAGTTAAACAAACCAGTTATCTGGTCTTAACTGCCTAAATACACTGCTTGCAAGGTCGGAGGATTTAACACTGCCTGGCTAGTGCTGTTACCGTAAATTGTGCAAGTTAAGTTCTTAACTTTGCTATCGACACCATACTGAGCATTCAAACTTGAGTCTCCTGAGTGTCAGTCCAGTGTTCTGAACCGCTCGGTCAACAACAACTCTTATTTATAAGTGCTTACATGTCATAAATGTGATGGCATGTCAACAACATAGACATTTACAATGCAAACATAAAAATATACACACACAGCATGTGTGCGTACATATTTGATAACAGATGTTGACATGTTTAGAACAAAAATCCTAGCACTTGCCTCATAAATTCAGCAGTCCAACTCCAATGTAGCCAGTATTATATAATACAGGTTGTCTATCTGGATCTCTACCTGGCAGATAGGCCTGCACTCAACCAGTGACAATGTAACTCACTGTGACTGTGGTCAACTCCTCCTGGTGCAGTGTCACAACCAACTCTCTCTGGGACTGCAGTAAACATGGAGACAGTGGCACCTGTGTGAGCTAGGCAGTCTGCACAAGGACAATGCCACCCAGCTCCCTGCAGGATGGAGGACACAGTGGCACCTGTGTGAGCACAAGGACAATGCCACCCAGCTCCCTGCAGGATGGAGGACACAGTGGAACTACACTTGGCTATGAATAAATGGCCAACAGACATAGGACAAAGCAAGGACCAGTGATGGCTTGCATCAATACGACATCTGTATAGTTTCACAATGGCACAATCTTTTTAGATTTTCCTCAAAAATGCAGCTACATTTTACAACTGTTCAACAATGCGTTATTACAATATCGTAACAATTAATATCATCCTGTATTGTGTGTCCTGATGCAGCTCCGAATTGAATGCTGCAGGATCTCTTGGAGGTTTTCATGAAACAGATGGCACACAGCTACAACTCAACATCTGCTCCATGAAGAAAGTGTCCAGATTTCATGTTGCCGTTGCCAAAATGTTTCACGCTTCCGTTAATCAGTGGCGAGGACATAGATACTGGCCTTGAAGGTGGTCCATTCTTCTCTTTTCCAGAACTCTTGCGCACAAACAACCAGGGGGCACTGATTCTGTTGGTGATCTTCCTCTCCCGCTCTGTGGCTGCAGTCTGGCTTTGGGACTCTGCCTATGGAATGCCAGATGTGACACAATCAGCAACAATGGTCATTTACAGCAACAATGGTCTCTCACAGCAACAATGGTCATTCACAGCAACAATGGTCACTCACAGCAACAATGGTCATTCACAGCAACAATGGTCATTCGCAGCAACAATGGTCTCTCATAGCAACAATGGTCTCTCACAACAACAATGGTCATTCACAGCAACAATGGTCATTCACAGCAACAATGGTCATTCGCAGCAACAATGGTCTCTCACAGCAATAATGGTCTCTCACAGCAACAATGGTCTCTCACAGCAACAATGGTCATTCACAGCAACAATGGTCATTCACAGCAACAATGATCACTCACAACAACAATGGTCTCTCACAGCAACAATGGTCATTCACAGCAACAATGGTCTCTCACAGCAACAATGATCTCTCACAGCAACAATGATCTCTCACAGCAACAATGATCTCTCACAGCAACAATGATCTCTCACAGCAACAATGATCTCTCACAGCAACAATGATCTCTCACTGCAACAATGGTCATTCACAGCAACAATGGTCTCTCACAGCAACAATGGTCATTCACAGCAACAATGATCTCTCACAGCAACAATGGTCTCTCACAGCAACAATGGTCTCTCACAGCAACAATGGTCTCTCACAGCAACAATGGTCATTCACAGCAACAATGGTCATTCACAGCAACAATGATCATTTAGTTGATTTCTCACTTGATGCTGTTAGCAGCTACTATCATTTGCCAATTAAATGCCAAACTAAATCTTTATAAATTTTATTTCCACATGGTTACAAACTGAGAGCATCAAACATTCGGCCTTGTTAACTGCACTCTTCATATTTTCTTATTTCATTTCTGTGTCAGCTCCTGGGCTCCATTGTAGAGAGACAAGAACAGACTCAATGACTCCCTAACAAGCTTCTTGTCAGAATAATTAGGGGTTTCCTCTCAAGTAGGAATGCATTTGCCTGAGAGGCAAGGAACCAACAGTCTGCATACAAATAAGCCAGATCTGTCACATGGATGTGCATGCAAAACACAAGTTCTTAAAAAAAAGAACTAAAGCTCATAAGTGAATGAACAACCGGAACTTTTCAATGGAATTTTACAACTGGCAGAGGGAGGCACACAAATATTTGACATTTTCACTGCAAGAATTTCACAGATGAGCTGAGAATTATGCTAAACATGTTTTGTAGTGATCTATCTCAGACAATTCACTGAGGCCTTGTATTAGACAGAGTGGTCAGTTCTCTCTCTGCCTTCTACTCCCAATGGAGCACAGGTCTTTGAAGCAACAACTAAATCACTTGTAGAACAACCTCTGATGGCTGGTTACACTGTTTCTATTTTCTGCTTCCCCTTGCAGGTGCCGCAACCACACGACTAAACCAGTGTGTCCTCCCCTTGCAGGTGCCACAACCACACGACTAAACCAGTGTGTCCTCCTCTTGCCTGTAGTGTGCTACTGTCTCTATAATGCTGTTTAATCAAGCTGTCGCCTGGCGTACTAGCTAAGTTGGTTAAACCAGCTGCGCAGTGTGTGTGTGGTAGGCGCATGGGTAGGCAGAAAAGCCACATATTTTCCAGATTTACGGTATCTATCATGGAATCAAGGGCGAAGGGTTACGCCATTTTATAATACCGAGCCAAAGGGTTTACAACTCATGGTTTCTGGATCAGAAATAAAGTACTGTCCAAGTACTGATATCAGTCTGCTGTCACAGTTTCCAAATGTGTGTCTTCTTATTAAGCAAAAACCAACCCCCCCCCCCCCCCCCCCCCCCCCCCCCCCCCCCCCCCCTGATAACTATCTAGATAACTACAAGTCATCGTGAGACTTTACTGGAAGGTAGAAATATACAGCAGCATGTAGATGGGAGGGGAAGATAGTAGAGTAGAGAGAGGAAGACAATTTAGGGGAAAGGAGAATTGCTGGATATGTAGACAGGGAGAAAGTGAGAGAAAGAGCAACAGACAGACTAGAAGAGACACACACACAAATCTTACCTTGACCGGAGATGTGGGAAGACTGACTGTAGAAAACAGCCTGCTGCCTGAAGTGACTTCTGCTCTAGTGAGTGGAGTAATGAGCACCAACTTCAGGGCCAGGTTGGCCTGCCGGACTAGTCGGACCACTTCCTCGTGTTTGGCCCACTTGGTGTCCACAGACCCAATACCAACAATATAGTCTTTCACCTTCATTGCACATCTCTGTGATGCAAATGTCAAACTCACAATCACAAAACAGTCCAGCATCGTACAAAGAGATGTTAACAATCCAACAATAATAATAACAGCCAAACAACACACAGAGATCAGTCAATGTGAGTAGCAGACAAAAGGCCACTTGGGAGGAGAGAATCTGTTGGAAGCCTTCAGGTGTAAACATGGATGCACTGTGACAACAGCTCAGAGTCATATCTTTGATTATCAAAACAGAAAGTCCAACAGCTATCACTGAAGTCAACAACAACAACAGACTGCAACATGTATAAATAATACCTGCCTAGACCAAACAAAAGACATGCCTCTTGTGGTTTCCAGGGCCCCATTTTCGGGGAATAAGATTAGATCCACTGCCGCCTCACTCCCCTAAAGCATATCGTAACAGTGACTAATCAGGGCTGTTTGAATGCAACGGCAGCTGCCTGAGAGGCGAGGAAGCAACCAGTCTCTTACAATCTGCCAGATCATTAACATGGTTGTGCATGCAAAACTCAGTTTCTTGAGGTTTGAACAACTGATCAACATCAAGGCACACGGTTAGTTACCCATAAGGGCTCCATTCTACTTTTTACTCAAGTCTGAGCCAGAAGAAGCTCAGCACAGGCTCTGTAGCACCAGAGAGAATCCTGAAATACTTTGGGCAGATTTTTAAGTCTAAATTTTGCCCAGGCAGGGCCGTTAGGCTACTCTTTTCGATTTCCAACTGCCAAGGAATTTTTTTAACATGTGCATCAATGCACATGGGCGTCCGATCTCAGTAACCAGAGACCAGGGGGAATTACTAGAAGTCCAAGCTCACATGAAAATATCCCAACCCTTACTGGGGATTGAACCTGGAACCTCTGGCATTTGAGGCGGACACCCTGTCGAGAGGTCACGCAGCCCCTTCAGCAGTTTCTACATCAAGACTAAAGTCCAGAGCCCAGGAACACACAGAGCACAGGAACCCATAGAGCACAGGAACCCAGAAACCCATAGAGCACAGTAACCCATAGAGAACAGGAACCCATAGAGCCTAGGAACCCATAGAGCACAGGAACCCATAGAGTGCAGGAACCCACAGAGCTCAGGAAACCACAGAGCACAGGAAACCATAGAGCACAGGAAACCATAGAGCACATGGACCCATAGAGCACAGGAACCCATAGAGCACAGGAACCCCATAGAGCACAGGAACCCATAGAGCACAGGAACCCATAGAGCACAGGAACCCATAGAGCACAGGAACCCATAGAGCACAGGGACCCATAGAGCACAGGAACCCATAGAGCACAGGTGACCCTAGAGCACAGGAACCCATAGAGTACCCAGGAACCCATAGAGCACAGTCTAACCTGTAGAGCACAGGAGCTCACCCATAGAGCACCCTCCCCCATAGCTTGCACAGGAACCCATAGATCATGTAATGATCTGAGAGACTGCATAGACACTACTGGCAGATGCCCACTCTGTCCCATTATAGGTGACCTTTTTCTCAACTCTTCTGCTCTGTACCCGCTCCATGCAGCACGGGCCCTCAGTCTATCCTGTGCTGTGTCTTGTAGCTCACCGCATGTCCTCCCCTCCCCCATCGCTTGACCTCTGACATTATTCATGTAATGATCTGAGAGATTATGTAATAAGTCTCACCGCAGCCACAGAATCAGGCTCTATAATGCAGCAATAACAACCGGTGCATCTCCTTTGACACTAAAACCAAATCCCTCATTGGGTTTTCTTTCCAGGACCACACATCTGGGAGCTGACCAATCACAGCTGGCATTGAAGACATTGATTGGGCCCTGCAGAAGGAACAACTACAATTGAAACAATCAAATAGATATTCTAGTCACTACAACTGAAACAATCAAATAGATATTCTAGTCACTACAACTGAAACAATCAAATAGATATTCTAGTCACTACAACTGAAACAATCAAATAGATATTCTAGTCACTACAACTGAAACAATCAAATAGATATTCTAGTCACTACAATTGAAACAATCAAATAGATATTCTAGTCACTACAATTGAAACAATCAAATAGATATTCTAGTCACTACAACTGAAACAATCAAATAGATATTCTAGTCACTACAATTGAAACAATCAAATAGATATTCTAGTCACTACAATTGAAACAATCAAATAGATATTCTAGTCACTACAATTGAAACAATCAAATAGATATTCTAGTCACTACAATTGAAACAATCAAATAGATATTCTAGTCACTACAACTGAAACAATCAAACAGATATTCTAGTCACTACAATTGAAACAATCAAATAGATATTCTAGTCACTACAATTGAAACAATCAAATAGATATTCTAGTCACTACAACTGAAACAATCAAATAGATATTCTAGTCACTACAATTGAAACAATCAAATAGATATTCTAGTCACTACAACTGAAAACAATCAAATAGATATTCTAGTCACACTACAATTGAAAAACAAATAGAATCAAATAGATATTCTAGTCACTACAATTGAAACAATCAAATAGATATTCTAGTCACTACAATTGAAACAATCAAATAGATATTCTAGTCACTACAACTGAAACAATCAAATAGATATTCTAGTCACTACAATTGAAACAATCAAATAGATATTCTAGTCACTACAACTGAACACATCAAATAGATATTCAAATAGTCTAGTCACTACAATTGAAACAAATAGATATTCTAGTCACTACAATTGAAACAATCAAAAATAGATATTGAAACAATCAAATAGTCACTACAATTGAAACAATCAAATAGATATTCTAGTCACTACAACTGAAACAATCAAATAGATATTCTAGTCACTACAATTGAAAATCAAAAGATATTCTAGTAACTACAACTGAAACAATCAAATAGATATTCTAGTCAGTCTACAACTGAAACAATCAAATAGATATTCTAGTCACTACAATTGAAACAATCAAATAGATATTCTAGTCACTACAACTGAAACAATCAAATAGATATTTTAGTCACTACAACTGAAACAATCAAATAGATATTCTAGTCACTACAATTGAAACAATCAAATAGATATTCTAGTCACTACAACTGAAACAATCAAATAGATATTCTAGTAACTACAATTGAAACAATCAAATAGATATTCTAGTCACTACAATTGAAACAATCAAATAGATATTCTAGTCACTACAACTGGAACAATCAAATAGATATTCTAGTAACTACAACTGAAACAATCAAATAGATATTCTAGTCACTACAACTGAAACAATCAAATAGATATTCTAGTCACTACAACTGAAACAATCAAATAGATATTCTAGTCACTACAACTGAAACAATCAAATAGATATTCTAGTCACTACAACTGAAACAATCAAATAGATATTCTAGTCACTACAACTGAAACAATCAAATAGATATTCTAGTCACTACAACTGAAACAATCAAATAGATATTCTAGTCACTACAATTGAAACAATCAAATAGATATTCTAGTCACTACAATTGAAACAATCAAATAGATATTCTAGTCACTACAACTGAAACAATCAAATAGATATTCTAGTCACTACAACTGAAACAATCAAATAGATATTCTAGTCACTACAACTGAAACAATCAAATAGATATTCAACCAACCAATGTGATTATATTCAGAATTGTCTCCAACAGTCTGAACCACACTGATAGTCACGAGATGTCCAACATTACACTGACATCTGTCTAGTCCTGGTGTGGACAGTCAAACATCTCAACCGTCTCTGTGGGCAGTCAAACATCTCAACCGTCTCTGTGGGCAGTCAAACATCTCAACCGTCTCTGTGGGCAGTCAAACATCTCAACTGTCTAGTCCGGGTGTGGACAGTCAAACATCTTAACCTTCTAGTCCTGGTGTGGACAGTCAAACATCTCAACTGTCTAGTCCTGGTGTGGACAGTCAAATATCTCAACTGTCTAGTCCTGGTGTGGACAGTCAAACATCTCAACTGTCTAGTCCTGGTGTGGACAGTCAAATATCTCAACTGTCTAGTCCTGGTGTGGACAGTCAAACATCTCAACTGTCTAGTCCTGGTGTGGACAGTCAAACATCTCAACTGTCTAGTCCTGGTGTGGACAGTCAAACATCTCAAATGTCTAGTCCTGGTGTGGACAGTCAAACATCTCAACTGTCTAGTCCTGGTGTGGACAGTCAAATATCTCAACTGTCTAGTCCGGGTGTGGACAGTCAAATATCTCAACTGTCTAGTCCTGGTGTGGACAGTCAAATATCTCAACTGTCTAGTCCTGGTGTGGACAGTCAAATATCTCAACTGTCTAGTCCTGGTGTGGACAGTCAAAAATCTCAACCGTCTAGTCCTGGTGTAGGCGTACAATGTCTCAGCTGTCCAATCCTGTAGGAATACTGCCTCCTATTGGTTGTCCAAGAATGCCAGACTTGGGGCTGTCTGATGGAAGGTAGAGAAAGTATGACATCAGGCTTCTCTGACCAAGAACTGCCAAAATGCAGATTTGAACAAAATGATTTCAGAGTTGAAGGCAGCTATCATTTTTCTAGCTATTAAAAAAAAAAAGTAAATGACCCTTTTCCACGCCTTTAGGCGTATAGGGCTGGACCTATATTTCTATAGATCAATCGGCACAAGATGGGTGATGTGGTCAGCATCACGCCGGCCGCCTCTACTTCCCGGGACTGCACCCGGTACCCACTCAAGGCTGGGTCGACCTGGGAGCCAAGGTTATTTTTGAAAAAAGTCTGGCTCCTCCAGGGAGCCAACTCACTACCTTCCGATCCGCAGCGAGCGTCTAGCCGCTCTGCCACGGGGACTTCCCTATCTAGCTATAACACATATTAAAGGGGCAAACACTATATACTAATATTATGATGTATCTTATGAACAAATATCTGCATGGTTCATGAGCCCTTACCAATCGCCAGAATATGTCCACCACTTTGACTTTGGAGAAATCTGGCAGCACAGCGCTGCTGTCATGCTCCGTCTGTGCAACAATGTCCGAAGCAATCAGCGACTCGGAGAAGTCATCCTCCTCCTCCAGTGCAGAGAACCTGTTGAGTGCCCTGAAGTAAAACAAGGTTGCACATAAATGATTCACTGACTTAGCGTCCTCTCTTCTACTCTTACAACTTTATGTCTTGTTTAGTCTATCTTTCATCCTCATCTATCAAAAGGCTAATTACGGAATGCTGCTCTGGTAACGGCACACCTGACAGTCTTTCTTTCTCCAGCAGACTGGCTGGATCTGCACTACTGGCTGGTGAACTGATACATGACAAGGCAGATGTGGTCAAGGCCCTTTGGGAACAAGCAATGGAATCATTAGAGATAGAATATTGTTATGGCCTGGAGAGATTGAGGCAGAGAGTCTGGCCGGCTCACTACACTCAGAGGAAAGGCAAGACAGACATATAACCAGATTGTGACCGGTACCACCAGTTTTGGAACTCTGCGCTGGCCGTTGAAGATGAGGACGAAGCATGCGTGGGAATGCCCCGAGTGCTGTGATGTCAATTCTTGACTCAACTCTTTCTCTAGCAAACTCTCCAGCACTATTTGTTGTCAAAGCTAATGCATTTCTGTGCCTTGAATCCACCGATGCACAAGACTGCCTCTGCAATTTTGTTTGTCTGGCAACTTCCCTCCAGCTTGATTCTCTTCAGACCACCATGACGTCTAACATGGCTGCAATACTTCAGATGTCCTAACAGGATGCTGTTTGTAAGCCAACTGATGTGTTTCATCTGTACTGAACTCTTTGCTCTGCTTGGCTTGGCTACTGAGGGAGCCTACAGTCCTTATTAGAGTCTTCTTCCCTTATGTACAAGTGTTGAGAACCTGCTTGAGCCTGCTCTCTTCCTTGTTGGGGTGTACAAAGTCTCAGTGAGTGCTCCACTACATCTGTATTGACAGGATTCTTGTCTGTTTATTCAAAGTGACATACTGCTGGTTTTGTTGAATTTCCTGTCTGTCTTGTGCTTTTCTCTAATCACTCATTCTCTCTCTATTTATTATGCAGATGTGCAAGCTAAGACTTGCATGTTATTACACAGGCTGTTGCAGACAGTCCAATCTATTGATGGTACAAAGGAAGGGATGCTCCTGTATGTGTGTGCCTGTGCAGTGGGGGGAAAAACAAGCGATGTGTGTCAATGATAGGTAAGGAGACCTAAACTTGACAGTGGTAGAGGGGACACAGACAGACAAGTGCAAGAAGTCTGTACTCAAACAGAATGCCAGACTGACACACAGACATACATACTGTTTTACTCATGTAACTCCACACTGATACATTTATATTCAAAGCACACACATTTATCACCAAGTTGTCACATTTATCATCCATGCTCACACATTTATTTCTGAAAGTCCACACATTTATCACCAAGTTGTCACATTTACTTCTAAAGTCCACACATTTATCACCAAATTGTCACATTTATTTCTAAAGTCCACACATTAATCAACAAGGTAAGATAAATATCACCAAAGCTGACAAACCTCTCATGAGTTTTGTGAAGAATGTCCCGGAAGGTATCGATCCTGCGCAACTGTTTACACAGGTTGTGGATACGCAGTGACTCCTCGTGGTTGATCACCGCCTCCCTGAGATGGGCTTTGCCTAGAGAATCACACAGAGAAACAAACATTTATCTCTGTGTGTGTGTTTTCAGACTAACCAAACCACAAAACCCAACATACCCATTATAGAGGATACAAACTTAAGGGGTCACTACACCAAAACATTTTTTTTTTTAATTTACAGAGTTAGAGCAGTTATTTTATAACTGTCATTTGTAGGGATACATGTTATGACATTTGTATACTTTAAGTGTAAACAACAGGTGAGAGATTCATGACCTTGAATCCTATTTAGAGGTACAGTTGTAGTTTATTTACTTCAAACATGTTTTTAAATATTTTTCCTAGAATTTCAAAGTCTAGGTTTATTGAACAAGTCAAAAGAAAATATAGCATCATAAGATAATCAAATTAAAAAAAAAAAATAAAAAAACCTCTCTGTAATTTACTTTTAAATAGATCAGTCCTTATAATATTGTTTCAGGAGTATCCAAACTAAATTTCATGTTTCTAGTCTTTATATTAGCTGAGATTTTAGGGTTTTTCACACACAACAAACAGAAAAATAGAGATCTTAAAAAACTGCATGGGTTGGTGTCTTTAGTGTGAACTTTTTAATGCTAAATTGTTTACAAATGACATAAATTTTGTGTGTAATCTATTCTACAAATGACGAACTTTATAAAAACGAACACACTGAAAAAGTGATATTTTTGTCATAAATTGGAAAAAATGCAGTGTAGTGACCCTTTAATCAGAAAACAGAAATAGTTGAGAGATGGACGGAATATTGTAAAGACTTAAATAACCAAGAAGCAGAGTCTGAAACTCCAGTCCCAGACACCATTGTACGGACAAACAGAGAAGGTGACGACGCTGAAATAATAAGAGAAGTTGAGGAGGCGATACGCTCACTAAAAGAAGGTAAATTGCCAGGTGTGGACAATGTCCTTGCTGAACTTTTGAAATACGGAGATCACGTAACTAAGGTGATGACTGTGCCAGAGAATTTGGATCACAAAGAAGTAGCCTACTGAATGGACACAATCGTTGGTGATACCACTGCCAAATAAAAGAAATCTGAAAAGCCGCAAAAGCCCCAAAGAACAATGATAGAAAAACACCTACAACATCAAAGCGACCTACTCCAAGAACATCATAGAAGCCCTTTATAGATGCAAGCAGTGCAGTACTCATTCAAAATGACTTAGGCAAATGTGGGAGTGAGACTATCCACTGTCCTTTTCAATTTGTATACGGATCACATCATGAGAGAAACACTAGAATCAGGAAACATCCATATCCATTGGGGGAAGACAACTGTGTAATGTATGTTTTGCAGACAACATAGATCTCATGGCTGGTTCCGAAGCAGAATTCCAAGAACTTATTACAAAATTAATACTCTAGAAACAGAAAAGGGCAGCATTCAGGCAGTCACTACTCAACTGAGACTGCAGGTATCTCAGAAGCAGCAGGGAATCTGTGCCCATTCAAGCAACATAATGTGTCAGTCACATTGAGGCTGGGAAACTTATGTCAGCACAAGCACAATTTTCACTGTAAAGAGTATAAGGTTTTCACAAATTCAGACATGGACGATACACTGACCACAATTATGGATAGGGACAAGAAACCAGGAAGATCCTTGTGCATGCTGCACAAGTTAATTCCCATTCAAAAATCCCTCAGCGGTTAAGCGGTAATGAGTGCATGCTTCCCAAACAGTGCTGCCAAAATCCATCTTTACAAAGATATATGGCAGGTGTACTGGGGTTGGGTCAGCTCAACACATGCAGATCCGAGGCCAGTGCCTCAAAGTCTGAGCGCTGTGCTGAGAGCCTCCCTGTGTGATCTATTGGAGGACACTGAAGCACTGCGCAGGTAACCTACATTCCATGACAGTGGTCAGCAACAACAGCTGTCAATCAGTGATCACAACAAGCACTCACCTATACACCTCCTCTCCTCCTCCGTGGTGGGCAGCTTGAGTCCGTTGTTCTCATCTCTAGTGGCCGAGTCCAGCAGAATGGTCTCAAACATCTGCCTCAACCTGGTGACATCACCGCTGTCTGCTGAGACAGGCAGGCAACAACAGTCAGACATCATCAAATAACCACTGACAGCACATCTGTCACTGACAGTACATCTATCGCTGACAGTACATCTATCACTGACAGTACATCTATCAGTAACAGCACGTCTGTCACTGACAGCAAATCTGTCACTGAAAGCACATCTATCACTGACAGCACATCTATCACCGACAGTACATCTATCACTGACAGTACATCTATCACTGACAACATGACAAGACAAATGTGTGTTACAGCTCTCTCTCTCTCTCTTATGTGTACTTGCTCCTCTAGGAATATAATCTTTCTCTCTGTTAATGCGTGTGTGTGTGCGTGCATGCATGAGCATTGTTGGTGGCAGGAACTTTGCACTAGCTGCTGAACAAATTTACTGAGTGGCAGTTCTGACAAGACATGATTGCTCATAACAAGGCGCTGGAGAAAGGACCACAGTCGAGTCCACTTAAGAAGAACTGAATTCTGCTCGACATGATCAGCTCAGTCCTAGGCCGTTTCTTTCTTTATCTTTGCCTGATAAGTCTAAATTTGTTACCTCAAATATTTGGATTTGTCGGAACTCTATCCTCACTCTGTTCTCTTGCTCTCCTCCCTCCTACCCCTTTGTCTCTTCATCCTGTTTCCTCTCTCGCCTATCTTCCTCTCCTCCTATGATTCTTCTTTATGCTCTCCTCTCTCTCATTTTCCTTCATTTCCTCTAAAATTTTCTCTGGCTTGGTTTTCTGTAATGTTTTCTTTATCTTAGATATTCAGTTTTTTCTTCCTGATGTGTTGTATTTGTTAGCACACCAGAGGTTTGAAAATTTCAACACTTCTAATTTATTGCTATTTATCTGTTAACCTAAGATGTCTTTAAGTGATACAATTGGTTGACTCAATGCTACTGCAAGTTATTAGCTTACTCTCTCTATTATGGATAAGTAGAATTCCTGATAAGTGGATTCCTTGGATTCTACTGATTCCTTGGGTCCCAGTGACTTCTACTTATCCAGACTCCACTGTTGAACTCACAGTAGCAGAACAGTGAGAGAGAAAGAGCAGCGGCAGAACAGTGAGAAGAGAAAGAGCAGCGGCAGAACAGTGAGAGAGAAAGAGCAGCGGCAGAACAGTGAGAAGAGAAAGAGCAGCGGCAGAACAGTGAGAGAGAGAAAGAGCAGCGGCAGAACAGTGAGAGAGAGAAAGAGCAGCGGCAGAACAGTGAGAAGAGAGAAGAGCAGCAGCAGCAGCAACAACAGTGAGAGAGAAAGAGCAGCAGCAGAACAGTGAGAGAGAAAGAGCAGCAGCAGAACAGTGAGAAGAGAAAGAGCAGCAGCAGAACAGTGAGAAGAGAAAGAGCAGCAGCAGAACAGTGAGAAGAGAAAGAGCAGCTGCAGAACAGTGAGAAGAGAAAGAGCAGCAGCAGAACAGTGAGAGAGAAAGAGCAGCAGCAGAACAGTGAGAGAGAAAGAGCAGCTGCAGAACAGTGAGAGAGAAAGAGCAGCAGCAGAACAGTGAGAGAGAAAGAGCAGCTGCAGAACAGTGAGAGAGAAAGAGCAGCTGCAGAACAGTGAGAGAGAAAGAGCAGCTGCAGAACAGTGAGAGAGAAAGAGCAGCAGCAGAACAGAGAGAGAGGAAGAGCAGCAACATAACAGAGAAAGAGTAAGAGCAAACAGACAAGATTTCAATGAAGATGTCACCAGTGCAAAAGAAGTAAACGCTGGCTGTGTGATATGAGACCAAGGAAAAAGTATGGCACTAAGAAACATTTTGAAACTGGCAGGAATGCCACAGAATATGAAGATGACAAAACCAATGCTCAAGAGTAGGAGTAGAAACAGTATTAGTAGCAGCATCGGTCACATTAGTTAGCAGTAGTTATTAGCAGCAGCAGTGATACTCCCAAAAAATTAAATCATCATAAAACTAAAAGCAAGCGCTGACAAGTGCATCTTTCTGATCTAGCAGAGCTACAGCCAGATAGAAGTGGGCCAGTCTCCTGTAGACAGAACCAAACAGACAACAAATGTACCTTTCTGATTTAACAGAGCTACAGCCACATAGTAGTGGTAGACAGAACCAGACATACAGACATACAACAAATGTACCTTTCTGATTTAACAGCTACAGTCACATAGTAGTGGTAGACAGAACCAGACAGACAGACATACAACAAATGTACCTTTCTGATTTAACAGCTACAGCCACATAGTAGTGGTAGACAGAACCAGACAGACAGAAAGACCAACAAATGTACCTTTCTGATTTAACAGAGCTACAGCCACACAGTAGTGGTAGACAGAACCAGACAGACAGAAAGACAGACAAATGTACCTTTCTGATCTAACAGAGCTGCAGCCACGTAGAAGTGGGCCAGTCCCCTGTAGAAGTGATATTTGCTCTCAGCCATAGACAGCCAGGAGAAGGGCAGGTAACTCTTGGTGGGCTCCTGGCACATCTTCTCATGGGTCTGCTTGTATTTCTCAGCTACCTGAAAAAAGGAAGACTGTCAATATGTCTCCGACACGTGAAACATACAAGACTCTGTTGCCAATACTTGCAACATAAGACACTGTCAAACAACTTCAACATATGGATTTTTCATTTTCATTTAATAAGAATTGTCGCCAGAGCTACAGAGCATGAGCTCTGCGCTTGACGTCATCTTCAGCAAGCAGCAAAGAGAGGGTGAAGAGGAGAAAACGAGGGAGTAATCTCCTTCCACGAGGATTGGGGAGTTACCAGCCAGGGAAGGACACATGGTCAGATTCAGCCACTTCTGCCTTTGATACCTTCAAAGGTCTCCAGAACAGACAGGAAACGGTGGCAGCGGCACTCGATTTAGAAGACGCTTACAACAGAGTCAGATACAGTATCTTGATGAAAGCACTTATGGAGAAGGGAGTCTGTCCTTGGTTGGTGAATTGGATAGCAGCTGTTTTGTATACTCGCTGGGTAGCTCTGCACCTGGGTTCATGGACCTCTGAACCATGTATTATAGCTCAAGGACTACCACAGGGAGCTGCAGTTTCACCTGTACCATTCCATGTTTTTACGAGCAAAATTGCCTGTCTGGAAACACCTGGAGTTGGTAGAATATTGGCATTTTTAGATGATGTTCTTGTATATAGGAAGGGGAGAGATCGGAATCAAATAGTTCAAGCGTTTCAGGCGACAGTAAATAAGGTGATCGACTGGTGTACAGAGGTGAGTGCTGTAATTAACCCAGGAGAAGCAACCGTCCTGTGGTGTTCTTTGGATAACATGATTGTTAGAACTGATGTTCCCAGACTCAAAATAAATGGCAGCATCATCAAAAGATACAGCAGACTGCGGTACGTGGAAATCACCTTTGACAAAGTTTGTCTTTCAGGGATTACATAGAGGGAGTTGTGATATAGGCTCAAAAAGGTCTAAATGCATTAAAGATTATGGCAGCGATGGACATGGAGCAGAGAATGCTGTTCACACTTTACCAGCACTTAATCATCTCAGTGATTGATTATGGATTGGGGTTACTTACTGTCTCGAAGATGTCTGATGTGCTGCCACTGATGTCTGATGTGCTGGTACTATAGCAGCTGCTGACCTTCACTGATGTCTGATGTGCTGGTACTATAGCAGCTGCTGACCTCCACTGATGTGTTGCCACTGATGTTTGATGTGCTGGTACTATAGCAGCTGCTGACCTCCACTGATGTTTGATGTGCTGGTACTATAGCAGCTGCTGACCCCCACTGATGTTTGATGTGCTGGTACTATAGCAGCTGCTGACCTCCATTGATGTGCTGCCACTGATGTTTGATGTGCTGGTACTATAGCAGCTGCTGACCTCCACTGATGTTTGATGTGCTGGTACTATAGCAGCTGCTGACCTCCACTGATGTTTGATGTGCTGGTACTATAGCAACTGCTGACCTCCACTGATGTTTAATGTGCTGGTACTATAGCAGCTGCTGACCTCCACTGATGTTTGATGTGCTGGTACTATAGCAGCTGCTGACCTCCACTGATGTTTGATGTGCTGGTACTATAGCAGCTGCTGACCTCCATTGATGTTTAATGTGCTGGTACTATAGCAGCTGCTGACCTCCACTGATGTTAAATGTGCTGGTATTATAGCAACTGCTGACCTCCACTGATGTTTGATGCGCTGGTACTATAGCAACTGCTGACCTCCACTGATGTTTGATGTGCTGGTACTATAGCAACTGCTGACCTCCACTGATGTTTGATGTGCTGGTACTATAGCAACTGCTGACCTCCACTGATGTTTGATGTGCTGGTACTATAGCAACTGCTGACCTCCACTGATGTTTGATGTGCTGGTACTATAGCAGCTTCTGACCTCCACTGATGTTTATGTGCTGTTACTATAGCAGCTGCTGACCTCCACTGATGTGCTGCCACTGATGTTTGATGTGCTGGTACTATAGCAGCTGCTGACCTCCACTGATGTTTGATGTGCTGGTACTATAGCAGCTGCTGACCTCCATTGATGTTTAATGTGCTGGTATTATAGCAACTGCTGACCTCCACTGATGTTTATGTGCTGGTACTATAGCAGCTGCTGATCTCTCCAAAACTAAGTTGAGTTTCAAAAACTGACATCACAGCGCTCTGGACACTCCCATCATCCTCAGCAGCCAGCGAAGAGTTCCAATGGTGTCAGCAGAAGTCCGATCGTTTGTCCGTCTGGCCTTTTCTCCGAGCGTGGAATGTCAGTGTGCCTCTGCCCTGTTCATGCACCAGTTTACCACCAAGGGTGTAGTCTATCTGCCTGTTCATTTCCCAACATACTATGATAAGAAAACATCTAAAGGATGCTAACTATACTGGACCTCTGAAGTGATGCTTGCCACCCTGCACAGAGCATACCTTAGTCTACCTCCCACACTCTCTACTCTGCACAGAGCATACCTGTGTCTACCTTCCACACTCTCTACTCTGCACAGAGCATACCTTAGTCTACCTCCCACACTCTCTACTCTGCACAGAGCATACCTGTGTCTACCTCCCACACTCTCTACTCTGCACAGAGCATACCTGTGTCTACCTACCACACTCTCTACTCTGCAGAGAGCATACCTGTGTCTACATCCCACACTCTCTACTCTGCAGAGAGCATACCTGTGTCTACCTTCCACACTCTCTACTCTGCAGAGAGCATACCTGTGTCTACCTTCCACACTCTCTACTCTGCAGAGAGCATACATGTGTCTACCTCCCACACTCTCTACTCTGCAAAGAGCATACCTGTGTCTACCTCCCACACTCTCTACTCTGCAGAGAGCATACCTGTGTCTACCTACCACACTCTCTACTCTGCAAAGAGCATACCTGTGTCTACCTTCCACACCACTCTCTACTCTGCAGAGAGCATATCTGTGTCTACCTCCCACACTCTCTACTCTGCAGAGAACATACCTGTGTCTACCTCCCACACTCTCTACTCTGCAAAGAGCATACCTGTGTCTACCTGTGTGTCAACCTCCACTCTTTCCATTCTGCTCAGTGATTCATTTCTTCCCTGTCTACTCTTCTTCACCCCCCCTCACATCTCTCTCTACCACCATCCTCTATCTCCTCCTCACCTACCACTTTCCTCTGTCTAGACAAGTGAGTAGAAAGACTGACTCACCCGGGCAGCTTCCCCAGCCACGTGGCAACAGTTAGAGAGGCCATCTTTGGAGCCAGCCAGCAACCAGCCCTCTAGGACACACTCCTGAGCTTGAGCCTGCCAAAAGAGGTTACAGTGCATATATGACAGACAGTCTGGGCATCTTGTAGTACAGACCATCTTCTGAGGTCAGGGAACCAGTTCCATTTCTCTTCCCCTGATCACTCCTCAACTGTACATGACAGTCAGGTTTATGGCTGTGTAGATGCAATCAATGGTAAGTTATCTACATCCACACAGGTAATCCAAGGCACCACCACATCCATACAGGTGAGCTGGGCACCACCATATCCACACAGGTGAGCTAGGCACCACCACATCCACACAGTTGAGCTAGACAATACCACATCCACACAGGTGAGTAGGCATCACAACATCCACACAGTTAGGCACTACCACATCCACACTGATGAGCTAGGCACCACCACATCCACACAGGTGAGCTAGGCACTATCACATCCACATAGTTAGGCTAGGCACTACCACATCCACACAGGTGAGCTAGGCACCACCACATCCACACAGTTGAGCTAGGCACTACCACATCCACACAGGTGAGCTAGGCACCACCACATCCACACAGGTGAGCTAGGCACCACCACATCCACACATGTGAGCTAGGCACCACCACATCCACACAGGTGAGTTAGGCACCACCACATCCACACAGGTGAGCTAGGCACCACTACATTCACACAGGTGAGTTAGTCACCACCACATCCACACAGCTGAGCTAGGCACTACCACATTCACACAGGTGAGCTAGGCACCACCACATCCACACATGTGAGCTAGGCACCACCACATCCACACAGGTGAGTTAAGCACCACCACATCCACACAGGTGAGCTAGGCACCACTACATTCACACAGGTGAGCTAGGCACCACTACATTCACACAGGTGAGCTAGGCACCACTACATTCACACAGGTGAGCTAGGCACCACTACATTCACACAGGTGAGCTAGGCACCACTACATTCACACAGGTGAGCTAGGTGAGATGCCCCCCCCCCCCCCCACCTGTTGCTTCTGTTGGGGGACAGTAAATCTTTCTGTATCTTGCCAGCTGGCTCTGGAAAATCCTTGGCTTTCCAAACACGCAGTGGTTAGTGTCTACAATATCAAGATAACAGGTATACAGACTATAATGGTGGTCAAGGACCCTTCTCATTCATATGTTTACAGACTTATGGGCAGTATTGATTCAGACAGTATTGGTGGCATCTATCTTACTGAGAAGGGATAAAGATAAGTATACAGCTTGATGTAGTTTTACCATCTGACACAATAAAACAAGAACTATACAGACTGATGCAGTACTGGTGTCTTGACAGAGAAAGAACCATACAGATTGATGCAGTGCTGGTGTCTACATGATTAAACGAGTGCTGGTGTCTACATGATTAAACGAGTGCTGGTGTCTACATGATTAAACGAGTGCTGGTGTCTACATGATTAGATGATTGCTGGTGTCTACATGATTAAATGAGTGCTGTGTCTACATGATTAAATGAGTGCTGGTGTCTACATGATTAAATGAGTGATTCAGAAAATGGCGTGATGCCGGTTGTCGCAGTATTAGTGATTATGTGATTAAAAGTGATCGTGTGTGCTATTGCTGCTGATCTGTTGGTGACTTCTGCTAGTGCTACCATTCTAAATGTCGGACTGTTTGTGTTAGCACTTCGGATGGCTACCATATGCTTTTAATGCGTGTGTATGAGTGCTGTGTCTACATGATTAAATGAGTGCTGGTGTCTACATGATTAAATGAGTGCTGGTGTCTACATGATTAAATGAGTGCTGGTGTCTACATGATTAAATGAGTGCTGGTGTCTACATGATTAAATGAGTGCTGGTGTCTACATGATTAAATGAGTGCTGTGTCTACATGATTAAATGAGTGCTGGTGTCTACATGATTAAATGAGTGCTGGTGTCTACATGAGACAAGTGCTGGTGTCTACATGATGAGACAAGTGCTGGTGTCTACATGATTAAATGAGTGCTGGTGTCTACATGATTAAATGAGTGCTGGTGTCTACATGAGACAAGTGCTGGTGTCTACATGATGAGACAAGTGCTGGTGTCTACATGATTAAATGAGTGCTGTGTCTACATGATTAAACAAGTGCTGGTGTCTACATGATTAGATGATTGCTGGTGTCTACATGATTAGACCAGTGCTGGTGTCTACATGATTAGATGATTGCTGGTGTCTACATGTGTGCACTCACCAACATCAGTGAAACCAGCATGGACAATGTCTGCTGCTGCATATCCTGGCTTGGGGCTGAACTGAACCGGTTCTCCAAGTACTGGAATGCTCCTGCTGCCTTCTCAAAGTTGACTATTGCCTGCACCACACCCTCATGGGTTGTCCGATCCTAGCCAGGGGACACACCACAGATGATATCAGTCTAGGGTACACTAAGCAAGCTCCCACATTATGTGGAAGAGGGGACACCACCTTGTAACAACTGTAAGCTGGAGGGAAAGAGAGGTGGGGGAGATCAAGAGAGGGGAGGGGGAGATCAAGAGAGGGGTGGGGGAGACCAAGAGAGAGGTTGTGGAGACCAAGAGAGAGGTAGGAAGATCAAGAGAGAGGTGGGAAGATCAAGAGAGAGGTGGAGGGACCAACAGAGAGGTTGTGGAGACCAAGAGAGAGGTGGGAAGATCAAGAGAGGGGTGGGGAGATCAACAGAGAGGTGGAGACACCAACAAAGAGGTGGGGGGAGACCAAGAGAGACATTAGACAGCATACAGAAACATCTGTATCAGACATGAGATAAGCAAGAAGGCTGGGGGACAGGCAGGGTGATCAACACCACATGAGAGAATCAAGCATACAGGTCTCAGTCCAGGTTTTTATTACGCTCCAATCGGGTCACCACATAAATGCTTCTTCTTGTGCCAGTGAAAAATCAAATAAAAAAAACCCTACTATTCCATCTGAAAAACTGGTGAACAAACAGTTCTAGTGCAATCCAGAAATATGCACATGCAGTAAATACATACATCAGTTGCTAGAGGCGATAAAGCCAAAAGTTGCCACCATAAATGTAGTTTATCATTGACGGAAATAGTCACAATAAGTTGGCTACACACCGGTAAAATTATTACATAAGGCATTTTGGCAGCAAACAAGTAGACTGGATACCAGCCATACTGAATACCAAGCCACAACCGTTGCACAAATGTAAGGTATTTCACACGCAAACTACATTACACAGTGTTGCAATCAGTCCTAGACTCAGTAGCTCATGCAGCGAAACAACTTTTGTCCATACGTGGAAACTGCATTAGCAAAGCGCTGTGGGAAGGACAAATAGTTCACAGAAGACTGTTGTTGGCCACACACTGAGCAGCCTCTGTGACCTGCAGGACAGGACAACCCCTCACACCTCAACTCCACAATGAGCAGCCTTTGTGACTTGCAGGACAGGACAACCATTCACACCTCAACTCCACACTGAACAGCCTCTGTGACCTGCAGGACAGGACAACCCCTCACACCTCAACTCCACACTGAACAACCTCTGTGATCTGCAGGACAGGACAACCCCTCTAACCTCAACTCCACACTGAACAACCTCTGTGATCTGCAGGACAGGACAACCCCTCACACCTCAACTCCACAATGAGCAGCCTCTGTGACCTGCAGGACAGGACAACCATTCACACCTCAACTCCACACTGAACAGCCTCAGTGACCTGCAGGACAGGACAACCCCTCACACCTCAACTCCACAATGAGCAGCCTCTGTGACCTGCAGGACAGGACAACCATTCACACCTCAACTCCACACTGAACAACCTCTGTGATCTGCAGGACAGGACAACCCCTCACACCTCAACTCCACACTGAACAACCTCTGTGATCTGCAGGACAGGACAACCCCTCTAACCTCAACTCCACAATGAGCAGCCTCTGTGACCTGTAGGACAGGACAACCCCTCACACCTCAACTCCACACTGAACAACCTCTGTGACCTGCAGGACAGGACAACCCCTCACACCTCAACTCCACAATGAGCAGCATCTGTGACCTGCAGGACAGGACAACCATTCACACCTCAACTCCACACTGAACAGCCTCAGTGACCTGCAGGACAGGACAACCCCTCACACCTCAACTCCACACTGAACAGCCTCAGTGACCTGCAGGACAGGACAACCCTTCACACCTCAACTCCACACTGAACAACCTCTGTGACCTGCAGGACAGGACAACCCCTCACACCTCAACTCCACACTGAACAGCCTCAGTGACCTGCAGGACAGGACAACCATTCACATGTGACAGTACTGATTACAGTCACGTTTATGACAAGAAGGAAATAGAAGGAAAGAAACACACGGAGGAATAAAGAGGTATAGAGTCGCTTGAGATAAAGAGGGTCGCTAGCTAACAACCCTGAGGGCATTGACTCAAGAGTCGACAAAGACGTGGGTGCATGCCAAGCTTGTTCATGAACTGTGGTAGGCCAATATACTCGTAAATTAACAGAGGCAGGGCAACGAACAAAGCAAACGACACAAGATTTCCTGGGGATTTTCCATCCAAATATGCAAAGTGGCTTGGAATACCATCTTTGGCGGGAAAGAGAAAGGTTCATGAACCTAAGAAGAAAAGGTTCGTGAACTCAGGTACAAAGAAGAGATATATAACCAAGTGGCATCAGGGGTATATACACTACCAGCGAGTAGCCAGGGAGACACTTGCGCTGAGATCGCCGCCAACGAAGGATGCTGTGGGCATTCTGATCATGTCGCTACGATGGAGCTAAGTCCATACTTCTGTTTTGTGACTTGCCAGATAATGCACAAATATTGCTTCATGTTATGTGACATGGCACTTTTCTGTCCATGGTGTGCCGGGTTGGCTAAATAGGCTAGATGGTCTTTGGACTGTAGATCAGCTATAGTTAGATGGTATCTAGACTGCAATCAGCAGTATGGCTAGATGGTAGTCGGTATTTGGCTATAGTTAGATGGCATCTAGACTGCAATCAGCAGTACGGTTAGATGATGGTCGGTATTTGGCATTAGAGTAGATGGCTAGATTGTAGTTGTTATTTGGCTTATATTTTGTAGAGCAATGAAGGATATTCTAGGCGTCATTTGCTAGTTTATCGTTGAGTGGATTCTGCTGTCAGTTGCTGAGTCTTATAGTGTGAGGACGTTCTGTTTATAACATAATATAACATCTGTCGGTTGTGTAACATGAGATAGACGACTGTAATGCTGTTTCTTAATAAACATGATTGTTAGTTGTTATTCTTTTATTCCACCGTTAGTTTGTTGAGTATAGGAGTAATGTGACAGTACTGATTACAGTCACGTTTATGACAAGAAGGAAATAGAAGGAAAGAAACACACGGAGGAATAAAGAGGTATAGAGTCGCTTGAGATAAAGAGGGTCGCTAGCTAACAACCCTGAGGGCATTGACTTAAGAGTCGACAAAGATGTGGGTGCATGCCAAGCTTGTTCATGAACTGTGGTAGGCCAATATACTCGTAAATTAACAGAGGCAGGGCAACGAACAAAGCAAACGACACAAGATTTCCTGGGGATTTTCCATCCAAATATGCAAAGTGGCTTGGAATACCATCTTTGGCGGGAAAGAGAAAGGTTCATGAACCTAAGAAGAAAAGGTTCGTGAACTCAGGTACAAAGAAGAGATATATAACCAAGTGGCATCAGGGGTATATACACTACCAGCGAGTAGCCAGGGAGACACTTGCGCTGAGATCGCCGCCAACAAAGGATGCTGTGGGCATTCTGATCATGTCGCTACGATGGAGCTAAGTCCATACTTCTGTTTTGTGACTTGCCAGATAATGCACAAAATATTGCTTCATGTTATGTGACATGGCAGTTTCTGTCATGGTGTGCCGGGTTGGCTAAATAGGCTAGATGGTCTTTGGACTGTAGATCAGCTATAGTTAGATGGTATCTAGACTGCAATCAGCAGTATGGCTAGATGGTAGTCGGTATTTGGCTATAGTTAGATGGCATCTAGACTGCAATCAGCAGTACGGTTAGATGATGGTCGGTATTTGGCATTAGAGTAGATGGCTAGATTGTAGTTGTTATTTGGCTTATTATTTGTAGAGCAATGAAGGATATTCTAGGCGTCATTTGCTAGTTTATCGTTGAGTGGATTCTGCTGTCAGTTGCTGAGTCTTATAGTGTGAGGACGTTCTGTTTATAACATAATATAACATCTGTCGGTTGTGTAACATGAGATAGACGACTGTAATGCTGTTTCTTAATAAACATGATTGTTAGTTGTTATTCTTTTATTCCACCGTTAGTTTGTTGAGTATAGGAGTAATGTGACAGTACTGATTACAGTCACGTTTATGACAAGAAGGAAATAGAAGGAAAGAAACACACGGAGGAATAAAGAGGTATAGTCGCTTGAGATAAAGAGGGTCGCTAGCTAACAACCCTGAGGGCATTGACTCAAGAGTCGACAAAGACGTGGGTGCATGCCAAGCTTGTTCATGAACTGTGGTAGGCCAATATACTCGTAAATTAACAGAGGCAGGGCAACGAACAAAGCAAACGACACAAGATTTCCTGGGGATTTTCCATCCAAATATGCAAAGTGGCTGGAATACCATCTTTGGGGGGGAAAGAGAAAGGTTCATGAACCTAAGAAGAAAAGGTTTGAACTCAGGTACAAAGAAGAGATATATAACCAAGTGGCATCAGGGGTATATACACTACCAGCGAGTAGCCAGGGAGACACTTGCGCTGAGATCGCCGCCAACGAAGGATGCTGTGGGCATTCTGATCATGTCGCTACGATGGAGCTGTCCATACTTCTGTTTTGTGACTTGCCAGATAATGCACAAAATATTGCTTCATGTTATGTGACATGGCAGTTTCTGTCATGGTGTGCCGGGTTGGCTAAATAGGCTAGATGGTCTTTGGACTGTAGATCAGCTATAGTTAGATGGTATCTAGACTGCAATCAGCAGTATGGCTAGATGGTAGTCGGTATTTGGCTATAGTTAGATGGCATCTAGACTGCAATCAGCAGTACGGTTAGATGATGGTCGGTATTTGGCATTAGAGTAGATGGCTAGATTGTAGTTGTTATTTGGCTTATTATTTGTAGAGCAATGAAGGATATTCTAGGCGTCATTTGCTAGTTTATCGTTGAGTGGATTCTGCTGTCAGTTGCTGAGTCTTATAGTGTGAGGACGTTCTGTTTATAACATAATATAACATCTGTCGGTTGTGTAACATGAGATAGACGACTGTAATGCTGTTTCTTAATAAACATGATTGTTAGTTGTTATTCTTTTATTCCACCGTTAGTTTGTTGAGTATAGGAGTGGTACTATTATTGTTAGTTGCTGTAGTCTTCATACCACCACCACTTTACTATATATCTTCTCTCTCCTTCATAAGACCTCCACTGACCATTACCTGATCGTTTGGGGTGTAGACTTATTACTACACTCTCCACACAGGAGAACCTATTGTCCTCTTATACATCCTTTAACTATTATTTCTTCTCGTCTATCTCTTTCTCTACTTTTATATCTTCTCTTCTTCTTCTATCCCCTCTTTAAAATGTACACACCACCCACACTGTGACACACACCTCAACTCCACACTGAACAGCCTCAGTGACCTGCAGGACAGGACAACCACTCACACCTCAACTCCACACTGAACAGCCTCAGTGACCTGCAGGACAGGACAACCACTCACACCTCAACTCCACACTGAACAGCCTCAGTGACCTGCAGGACAGGACAACCACTCACACCTCAACTCCACACTGAACAGCCTCAGTGACCTGCAGGACAGGACAACCCTTCACACCTTAACTCCACATTGAGCTTTTTCTATTTCTTCCTACTGTAAACTTCAGCAGAAGTTTTGATTGTTCATCCACTCCTGGACTTTAGTCTCGTCCAAGAACTGGAGTTCTGCATGCACAACCATTTGACAGATCTGCCTTACTTGTAAGCACACTATTGCTGCCCGGCCTCTCCAGCAGATGTTCTCATAGTTCTAAGGAAACAACACTTATTATGATCACCTTTTGCAACAAGCTTGTCGGGAGAGAGGAGGGGGGGGGGGCAGTAGGTCTTATTGTGTCCCCAAATCTGGGCCCCAGAATCTACATGAAGATCAACAATCAGCAATAAGACATAACAAGAGAACCAGATACCTCACCTGCCTGCAGGCAATCTGAGTATAGAGGGCCCCAATGTTGTAGAGCACACAGCCCTTTTCAAAGCCCACAGATTTCTGTGTGTCAGGTACACCAGTCAGACAGTCATACCTGGGGGTACAAATATAGCAGTTGGTCATCGAAGGCCTAACTGAAACTCTCAATGGCTGGTCAGTGGCCAAAACAAACCAGACGTGCTTACCTTTCAGACAATATTTTATACCAAATAAATCAGTGGTCTATCCTTGTCAGGTCGTGGTCCCCCCCCCTTCCCGAACATACTGAAGAAACTCACACCTCCCTTGAGTACATGGCAAGATCTCTATACCACCCCCACCCCCTTGGGTACATTGCACAAACCCCTGTGCTGGATGCTGATCAGCTTATTACCTCATACAACATCAGAATAGTGATGCAGTTGATTCCAGGCCACTCCAGCACACCAGGTAATGACAGAGCTGACGGACTGGCAAAGAAAGGAGCAACACAAGAACAACCACCTACAGTGACAACCCTACAGACAGCAAAACACTTATAAGTGCTATAAACAAAGAGAGTTGGCTAACAGATGGGCCATGGGCGATACTGGAAGAGAGGTTTATGGATAACTGGCTAACCCTAATTCTAACGACAGCATTAACCATCTAACAAGAAGGGACCAGGCCACCATCTTCACACTCAGAACACAACATACTCCACTCAGTGGGCATCTAAACAGAATACAGCCAGAACACTTCCCAGAGTGTCAGCTATGTAACTAAGCAAACAAAACTGTTGACCACTATTTCTTTGAGTGCCCAAAACTCAACGAGACTAGAATTCTACTCCCTCCGAGACCAGACAAGTGGAATACCTTGTACGGTGAAAAAGAACAGCTTGTGAAAACATGCAAATTGCACTACATGGCATTGGGCCAGAGGGCGAAAGCTCATGCGCCGTTGGATCGATAACAACAACATCAGCCAATTCTCCTTGATACTCAGATCATGTAAGATATGGGTGTGGCTCTTCTTCTTGGACCATGGTATTTTAGGAATGGTTCTAGAGATGGATAATGCACCTAAACTAAAAGGGAAGACTTGCAGGCAGCAAAAGATTAGAGACCTGATGCTAAAGAGAGATAAATTTCCGGTCAAAATGGACGCTAGGCATGGCCACTGTTTTGTGCCGTGGCAAATTGTTGCTTCTGCCAGACGGTGGCGGTTGCATTTTTGCTCCCTTTGTAGACAGAGGATATAGTTTCGTTGCCCAGCTTCTGAGTTGAGTGCAAGGTGTGACACTGTGAGCTGCAGATTTCATTTGGAATGTTTTTTGACTGTGACCAAGGTGGTGGTGTGAATTGTATATTCAGAAAATGGTGTGATGCCGGTTGTCGCAATATTAGTGATTATGTGATTAAAATTGATCACGTGTGCAATTGCTGCTGATCTGTTGGTGACTTCTGCTAGTGCTACCATTCTAAATGTCGGACTGTTTGTGTTAGCACTTCAGATGGCTACTGTATGCTTTTAATGCGTGTGTATGCTAGTACATACGCTAGACAGCAGTCTGTCAATCTTTCCACAAGTGACTGTGATAAACATTCTGTATGTTTTTCATTGGCACAGGAGAGGAGCAACTATGGAGTAACCCGTTTGCTATGAAGCAGAAACTAAGATTACCAGAAAAGATTAGAGAGCTGATGCTCTACTGAAACATAAATGGCAGAGGAAACCACCTCCCTCTGCCCTGCTCCTAGTTCTCATACCTTTAGAGCTGAGCTGTCTCCATCCCCATGTGTGGTGTCACAGTAGTCAATGGAGCACACAACACAAGTGACGGCAAGTTCAGATCCTCACACCTGTGGGAACAGGGCTACAGGACTCACCAATGGAGCACACAACACAAGTGACGACAAGTTCAGATCCTCACACGTGTGGGAACTGGGCTACAGAACTCACCAATGGAGCACACAACACAAGTGACGACAAGTTCAGATCCTCACACCTGTGGGAACAGGGCTACAGGACTCACCAATGGAGCACACAACACAAGTGACCACAAGTTCAGATCCTCACACCTGTGGGAACAGGGCTACAGGACTCACCAATGGAGCACACAACACAAGTGACGACAAGTTCAGATCCTCACACGTGTGGGAACAGGGCTACAGGACTCACCAATGGAGCACACAACACAAGTGATGGCAAGTTCAGAATCTCACACCTGTGGGAACAGGGCTACAGAACTCACCAATGAAAGTACAAGGGCAGCTGTCGCTTGCTGGAGAAGAATCGTTTCTCGACATAGTTGAGTTGGTTAAAGTACTCTATGAGAAGTTCCACGCCCGCATGGCTTCTTTCTGGGGTTCGAACTGCCTGCAGAAGACATCATACAACAGCTCATATCTGTAACCCATCACAATTGTTTTGTGTGTGTCAATCATTGGTCTGGTCAAGGAAGCAGTCAGGACCACAAAAAACATATAAATCTGTTGTCTGCCAAATATTATGAGTTGAAAGCTGAATGACTACAAGCAAGCAATGTCCACTCACAAGCAACAAAGCCAGCATTCGCTCAGGTTCGCAGTTAAAAGCACTCACTCAGACATGCACACACTATTACAGGTAAACTAGGCCTAAGAATAATAAACTCGGCCACCGGGATCGATGTAGATGGCATGTGCTCAAGTCTGATCTGGGCATCATGCAGAATGGCAAGCACCGCTTCAGATTCTAGGTAGTTAGCTCCATATGGATATTTTTTTTATAGGTCATGCAGGTATGTTGGAATAAAACAGGCAGATGGACTGGCTAGTTCTTAACCACTTAGCGGTGAGCTCATGCATAAGGTGTGAAGTGTGGTGGCATAAATAAGGTATGTTGGAAATGAACAGGCAGATGGACTGGCTAGTTCTGAACCACTTAGCAGTAAGCTCATGCATAAGGTGTGAAGTGTGGTGGCATAAATAAGGTATGTTGGAAATGAACAGGCAGATGGACTGGCTAGTTCTTAACCACTTAGCAGTAAGCTCATGCATAAGGTGTGAAGTGTGGAGGCATAAATAAGGTGTGTTGGAAATGAACAGGCAGATGGACTGGCTAGTTCTTAACCACTTAGCAGTAAGCTCATGCATAAGGTGTGAAGTGTGGAGGCATAAATAAGGTGTGTTGGAAATGAACAGGCAGATGGACTGGCTAGTTCTGAACCAATAATCGGTGAGCTCATGCATAAGGTGTGGAGTGTGGAGGCATAAATAGGTCATCATGGTCTGAGGAGAAATTTGCTGTGAGGAAGGACCAGGAGATGTGGCCAATACTCAACAATATACAGACAGTTACTGGTGCCATCAGAACTGGATCTCTGCACCTGCTGCTGAAGATGGGGTTAGCACTTATGGGAATGCTGTGATGTCGATTCTTAAATCAATATTCAGCATACACTGGCTTTCTGATCCTATGATCAGAGGTTCAAATCCTTATTGGGAAAGCTATTACAATTAGACTGTGGCTCCCTGGTCAACCCAGCCCCAACATGGCAACCATGAAATGTTCTGGTGGTCAACCCAGCCTCAACATGGCAACCATGGAATGTTCTGGTGGTCAACCCAGCCTCAACATGGCAACTATGAAATGTTCTGGTGGTCAACCCAGCCTCAGCATGGCAACCATGAAATATTCTGGTGGTCAACCCAGCCTCAACATGGAAACCATGGAATGTTCTGGTGGTCAACCCAGCTCAACATGGCAACCATGGAATGTTCTGGTTGGTGTCATACCGATCATATCATCCACAAAGTGCTAACTAATCTATAAAAAGTAGTCCACAATTATAGAGCCAGCACTCCATGCCTAGTGCACCTTAACCCTTGCAGTCCCAATTACTTTAGCTCAATCTATTTCAAGCAGTAAATATTCAAGTTTGACTGAGCTGAAAAGAAAGATTTTGGAACAAAATAATTAAACTAATAACTTAAGCACAAAGGATTAATATAGCATATGTTTATTCATAATTGGTCAAGAAACAAGTTGCATTGATTGGGACTTGGGAAGGGTTTCATGTGTGTCAGGGACCTACAGGCAGCACTGGTAGGTCACCAGCAGCAGTCAATGAAGAGGTCTACATACCTCTCTGACATCATTGAGCTCTTGTAACTCCTTGCAGTACTTGTCTCCATGCTCACTGTAGTGTTCTAGGATGCTGTCCTGTCAACAGACAACAAACAGTACAAGCTGCTACATCCAGACACATCTTATATTACATTTAATTAACCACGTCTTGCCTAGAAAGCTGTTCTGACACAGATCCAATGATATCACTGGAGAGAAGTTGCAATCAAGACTGTTCTGACACAGATGCACTGATATCACTGGAGAGAAGTTGCAACCAAGACTGTTCTGACACAGATGCACTGATATCACTGGAGAGAAGTTGCAACCAAGACTGTTCTGACACAGATACAGTGATATCAGTGGAGAGAAGTTGCAATCAAGACTGTTCTGACACAGATGCAGTGATGGGGGTGGGGGGGGGGGGGGGGGGGGGGGGGGGGGGGGGGGAAGGGGAGGCTGCATGGTCTCACAGCATGGTGTTTGCCTCAAGTTACACAACATTAGTGAGAAGTCAGTTTCTTCCCACAGTAACTCCAGCTCATCACTGGAACATGCACACGCAAGCCAGCTCACTACCAGACTACAAATATCTCAACACCATCCACTTGACCGACCACCAGATACAGAAAGGGAGTTGCCGCGGCCGAGTGGCTAGACGCTTGCCATGGATCGGAAGGTTGTGGGTTCGCTCCCTAGTGGAGCCGGACTTTTTTCAAAAATGACCTTGGCTTCCAGGTTGCTTGGCTCCCAGGTTGACCCAGCCTTGAGCGGGTACCGGGTGCAGTCCTAGGAAGTGAACGGGTACCGGGTGCAGTCCCAGGAAGTGAGCGGGTACCGGGTGCAGTCCCAGGAAGTGAGCGGGTACCGGGTGCAGTCCCAGGAAGTGAGCGGGTACCGGGTGCAGTCCCAGGAAGTGAGCGGGTACCGGGTGCAGTCCCAGGAAGTGAGTGGGTACCGGGTGCAGTCCCAGGAAGTGAGTGGGTACCGGGTGCAGTCCCAGGAAGTGAGTGGGTACCGGGTGCAGTCCCAGGAAGTGAGTGGGTACCGGGTGCAGTCCCAGGAAGTGAGTGGGTACCGGGTGCAGTCCCAGGAAGTGAGTGGGTACTGGGTGCAGTCCCAGGAAGTGAGTGGGTACCAGGTGCAGTCCCAGGAAGTGAGTGGGTACCGGGTGCAGTCCCAGGAAGTGAGTGGGTACCAGGTGCAGTCCCAGGAAGTGAGTGGGTACCGGGTGCAGTCCCAGGAAGTGAGTGGGTACCGGGTGCAGTCCCAGGAAGTAAAGGCTGCCGGCGTGATGCTGACCACATCACACATCTTGTGCCGATTGGTCTATAAAAATATAGGTCTAGCCCTATATGCCTAATAGCGTGGAAAAGGGTCCTTTACTTTTTTACTTTTAACACACAGAAACTTGACTTCAATACCAGAGAGACATGCAAACTACTTTCAAGTCTCTTTGAGGAGAGACAAAACAGACCCTTCTTAGACTTAAGAATAGATTAACGATTCAACCCTTAGCTGTCACATAATGTAACCCCAGAAAACACACACAGAAACGTGTAACTATCAGACAGACATAAGTACCAGCTGGCTCACACAGAAGACAAGGCTGACACAGAAGACAAGGCTGACACAGAAGACACGGCTGACACAGAAGACACGGCTGACACAGAAGACACGGCTCACACAGAAGACACGGCTCACACAGAAGACACGGCTGACACAGAAGACACGGCTCACACAGAAGACAAGGCTCACACAGAAGACAAGGCTCACACAGAAGACAAGGCTCACACAGAAGACAAGGCTCACACAGAAGTCAAGGCTGACACAGAAGACAAGGCTGACACAGAAGACAAGGCTGACACAGAAGACAAGGCTCACACAGAAGACAAGGCTCACACAGAAGACAAGGCTCACACAGAAGACAAGGCTCACACAGAAGACAAGGCTCACACAGAAGACAAGGCTCACACAGAAGGCAAGGCTGACACAGAAGCTGACACAGAAGACAAGGCTCACACAGAAGACACGGCTCACACAGAAGGCAAGGCTGACACAGAAGACAAGGCTCACACAGAAGACAAGGCTCACACAGAAGACAAGGCTCACACAGAAACCACTCACTTTCAAAGCCGTGGAGAAGTCTAGCGTGGTTGTCTCCTTCATGCCCAGGGGGATCATGGGTGTGTGACTGCTTGAACTGTGGAGACAAGGAGGAACATCACTTGACAACAGCCAGGTGTGTGACGACATGCAGGAACTAGCCAAAGCAACCTACTACATCAGCAGCTACTCAACACGCTGATGGACCATGTATTTGTGTGTGTGTTACATAGCGTCTGAGATAAACATGCCAGTACCTACGTTAACTGGTTTGGTGAAGACAGTCAAGTCTCTGACATGCTGTGGGAACACAACACAACCTGGCTGGCTGAGACAGGTCATGGTAACACTGAACATGTGTGGACATCACAACAACTACCCGGCCAGGCGGATCACTGTAAACTCGTGTGTTTTCCGGGGGTGGGTCGGAGAGCTTTCTCATCCAAGGGTAGACAACACACTGGTCGCGGTAATTGTCAGTTCTTCCCCCTGCTCCGATCTTCCAGAAAGACGGCCTATGGCGTAAACAATCTGAGACATGTACTGACAATCTGGATTTTTTTGTTGGGCTGCTGGGTGTCTGCCTGGGCGTGAGAACCCACATGCTCCCATCGTTAGTAGGTCAGACAGACAGATGTAGGTCGCGTGTGCCTAGTGTAGAAATCTAGGCCCAGCATTTATTCTTTTTTCTTGGCGTTCACCGGCTGTAAACTCCAGGGGAAAGTTCTGGCTGTTCCCTGGTACTCTGGTAGTAATTCTTAGTTTCAGCTTCATAGAAAAACAAACGGGTTTACCAGTATGTTCTTGCTCCACATATCTAGCATACACTCGCTGTCGTAAAGCATACTGTGCCAACGAAAACACACACAGACATGTTTATCAGTTTAGTCCTTGTGGAAAGATTGACAGATCTAACTGCCGCGATCAATCATATCTCGGCATACACTCGTCCATTAACCCGCATGGTACGGTAGCCATCCGAAGTGCTAACACAGGAACAGTCCTTGTCTGTGTAGGACATTAGAAATGCATGTTTATCATTGATGTATGTCTTAAGTATCAACAGATCTAAAGTTGCCCTACGCGATCATTTTAATCACATATCGTATGTATGTCTG
>CAJHNH020001879.1:514537-646471 GCA_905116865.2 Candidula unifasciata
CCAGAGCGAGTGAGACTAGCGAGAGTCGCCGGTGTCAACAGCCCCTGGCCATGGCGAGTGAGACTAGCAATGAGTCGCAGCGGTGTCAACAGTCCCTGGCCAGAGCGAGTGAGAGCCCTAGCAAGAGTGCCGGTGTCAACAGCCCTTGGCCAGAGCGAGTGAGACTAGCGAGAGTCGCCGGTGTCAACAGCCCCTGGCCATGGCGAGTGAGACTAGCAAGAGTCGCCGGTGTCAACAGTCCCTGGCCAGAGCGAGTGAGACTAGCAAGAGTCGCCGGTGTCAACAGTCCCTGGCCAGAGCGAGTGAGACTAGCAAGAGTCGCCGGTGTCAACAGCCCCTGGCCAGAGCGAGTGAGACTAGCAAGAGTCGCCGGTGTCAACAGCCCCTGGCCAGAGCGAGTGAGACTAGCAAGAGTCGCCGGTGTCAACAGCCCTTGGCCAGAGTCGCCGGTGTCAACAGCAGAGCGAGTGAGACTAGCAAGAGTCGCCGGTGTCAACAGCCCCTGGCCAGAGCGAGTGAGACTAGCAAGAGTCGCCGGTGTCAACAGTCCCTGGCCAGAGCGAGTGAGACTAGCAAGAGTCGCCGGTGTCAACAGCCCCTGGCCAGAGCGAGTGAGACTAGCAAGAGTCGCCGGTGTCAACAGTCCCTGGCCATGGCGAGTGAGACTAGCAAGAGTCGCCGGTGTCAACAGCCCCTGGCCATGGCGAGTGAGACTAGCCAGAGTCGCCGGTGTCAAGACAAGTCTTCCACAATCAGAGACTGGGATTTCAGGACCGCTGTTGCCATCATTTATTTAGCGTGTTTTCTCTCAGACGCTCAGCTCCCATCATTTCTTCATTAACGGTTTCCTTCAGTCTCATTCCCTTCCTAATTTACTTCCTCCGCGCAATATGGTCAATGGCATTTTGTTCCAACGAATCTACCTCAATATCTATATCGTTCATGTCCCGCGTGCACACATCTGTATATCACAGTAGAGTTCAGCCTCGACATCTCCTACATATCTGCTGTAATTCACCATAGAGTGTGTCTTTAGGGACTCTATCATCCAATACCTTAGTGTAAAAAGGTAAAGTCGGGAGATGTGAACCAGCATCATTGCAGAAGGTTATAAATAATAAGTGCTCTGCCACCAGTACGGACAGCTGATAAGAAACTATCCGCCTGTGTCGCCGTCCGCACGCAACTCCGTAGCTACAGCGACGTTCCTCCATTTACCTAGAGTGTTAACTCTGGTACCCATTTCCTATAGGCTACGTGAACCGCCTGGTTTCAAACACCAGCCATGGGTTGCAGCGAGTCGTAGCTGATTTGAAAGCGAGTCTCCTATCGACTGCGCTAACGCGGTTGTGACCTTATCCTGCCACCTAATGCCAAGTATTCTTCTTAGGCATCGCATGTGAAAGCTATTTAGCCGTTTCTCCTGGAGCGAATAGGCTGACCAGGTTTTACTGTCATAAAGCAGAGTGCTGAGAACACAGGAGTTTTTGTTTTAACCGTGTGCTTTCTGTTCTCTTCACTCTCTTTGATAATCTGCTTATTGCTATTGCTGCCTTAACTCTATCCTGGTGTTGATTTCTTGGTCCAGCGACAGTCTGTTATTCACTGTGGATTGCAGTTATCTAAAATGGTCAACTGTCTCCAGCGCTTCGCTGTCTACGTAGACTGCAGATGTATCATCAACATTTGCAGCATCATCTGTGTCTTCAATATGCTGACTGCTCGTCCAAATTCATAACATGCTTCAGCAAATGCAGACAGTAAACACTGCATCTTGGTAATTGCTGCATCATCTATGTCTAGATTGCAGAAACCTCTACAGACGGGTGATGGTAGAGAAAGTCAGCAGTCGATCTAACTGGGCCAGCTGTACCTTGCAGCTACAGCAGACTTGCAGCCAGGCCACACAACGCCGCCCCTGTGAGCTGATTTCTGGCCAGCTACTCATGCCGTCGTCTAGCAGCTGATGGAAACAGCACCTGCTGATGAATCGTAATTACGGGTGGCGGGGGAACAAAAAACGCTCCAGTATGCGTGCACACACACAATACATTCTTTCAGTTGATTTGATTCTTTAAGACTGTTAATGTAATATATTTTCGTTACTCTTACATCAGAGAGTGTGAAAGGAGATTTTCCGCACCCGGTACCCAACCTGATCTTGCTTTGCGAATCTCTCTTACCACCCCCCCCCCTCCCGCCACACCTTTCTCATTCATCCCCATGATGAGAACACACTGAATGAGGAAAGAGCTGATGATAACTGACATAATGAGAACACACAGACTGAGGAAAGAGCTGATGATGACTGACACGATAAAAACACACTGACTGAGGAAAGAGCTGATGATGACTGACATGATGAAAACACACTGACTGAGGAAAGAGCTGATGATGACTGACATGATGAGAAAACACTGACTGAGGAAAGAGCTGATGATGACTGACATGATGAGAACACACAGACTGAGGAAAGAGCTGATGATGACTGACATAATGAGGACACACAGACTGAGGAAAGAGCTGATGATGACTGACATAATGTGTCAAGTTCTACAATGCCAGGGTGACTCACTTCTGGTGCTGGTAAACCTCCACACAACTGTTCATCTCGGACAGCTGCTCCTTGAGGAGCTGGATGTTGGAGTTGAAGTAGGACAGCTCGATACCCACACGGTCCCGCAGTTTCTTGTTGTTCTCCGCCGCCCTGTCAGTTTACACAAGCCTTGGGTCAGTCAGTGTGTGCCAGACTTCAGCAAACATCACAGTATCATACCATTTGTTATATTCTCTCTCTATCTATCTCTCTCTAACCATCCATCCACCCACCCATCCATTCACACATCCATCCATCCACCCACCCATTTATCATCCACCCATCCATCCATTCATCCACCCATCCATCCATCCACCCACCCATCCATCAACCCATCCATACAAACATCCTTCCACCCATCTATCTATCTATCTATCTATCTATCTATCTATCTATCTATCTATCTATCTATCTATCTATCTATCTATCTATCTATCTATCTATCTATCTATCTATCTATCTATCTATCTATCTATCTATCTATCTATCTATCTATCTATCTATCTATCTATCTATCTATCTATCTATCTATCTATCTATCTATCTATCTATCTATCTATCTATCTATCTATCTATCTATCTATCTATCTATCTATCTATCTATCTATCTATCTATCTATCTATCTATCTATCTATCTATCTATCTATCTATCTATCTATCTATCTATCTATCTATCTATCTATCTATCTATCTATCTATCTATCTATCTATCTATCTATCTATCTATCTATCTATCTAACTATCTATCTATCTATCTATCTATCTATCTATCTATCTATCTATCTATCATCTATCTATCTATCTATCTATCTATCTATCTATCTATCTATCTATCTATCTATCTATCTATCTATCTATCTATCTATCTATCTATCTATCTATCTATCTATCTATCTATCTATCTATCTATCTATCTATCTATCTATCTATCTATCTATCTATCTATCTATCTATCTATCTATCTATCTATCTATCTATCTATCTATCTATCTATCTATCTATCTATCTATCTATCTATCTATCTATCTATCTATCTATCTATCTATCTATCTATCTATCTATCTATCTATCTATCTATCTATCTATCTATCTATCTATCTATCTATCTATCTATCTATCTATCTATCTATCTATCTATCTATCTATCTATCTATCTATCTATCTATCTATCTATCTATCTATCTATCTATCTATCTATCTATCTATCTATCTATCTATCTATCTATCTATCTATCTATCTATCTATCTATCTATCTATCTATCTATCTATCTATCTATCTATCTATCTATCTATCTATCTATCTATCTATCTATCTATCTATCTATCTATCTATCTATCTATCTATCTATCTATCTGTCTATCTATCTGTCTATCTGTCTATCTGTCTATCTATCTATCTGTCTATCTGTCTATCTGTCTATCTGTCTATCTGTCTATCTGTCTGTCTGTCTGTCTGTCTGTCTGTCTGTCTGTCTGTCTGTCTGTCCGTCTGTCTGTCTATCTATCACACATATAAACACACGATAGAACATTCTCCCTTTCTTCCTCTGTATCTCTTATCCTCCCCCTTCTCTCTCTCTCTCTCTCTCTTACTCTCCCTTCCTTTCTAACTGTCTATCTTTGCCTCTCTCCCCCTCCCAAGACTAGTGTTGTGTTAAGTGGTCTGGTATACCCATCTTCCCATCTTGTGACCAAAAGTCGAAGCAAACACTTTTCCTCTACACCTTCTGCCTCTCAAGAAAACTCTGAGATCGTCTGGTATCGACCCTCTCTCTAGGGATGTTGTTTTCCGGCACAGGGCAAAACTGACAACACTAAAAGCCTCAAATGTGTGTTCCACTGTTCAACACACACAGTTTTTGGTGCCGCTAACTTCTAAGCCATGTGGTAGGAAATGCCGCGGTCGGTCGCACCAAGATGTGTGCAAGCAGAAGAAAACAGAACAACATCAATGTTCAAACATGTTTAAAAAAAAAAAAATGCATACTTACCTTGTGATTTTCGGCACATTTGATTAACAAAAGAGTAGTAGGAAACACATTAGAGTTCAACATGCAGGATGACATGACGGTGAAAGGACAGTGATCTCGACATAACGGGAATGGCAGATAGATAGATTGTGAGTGGAATAACATGACGGTGAAAGGACAGTGATCTCGACATACCGGGAATGGCAGACAGACTGTGAGTGGAATAACATGACTGTGAAAGGAACAGTGATTTCAACATACCGGAAATAGCAGATGGACTGTGAGTAGAATAACAGGACAGTGAAAGGAACAGTGATTTCAACATAACGGGAATGGCAGATAGACTGTGAGTGGAATAACATGACTGTGAAAGGAACAGTGATTTCAACATAACGGGAATGGCAGATAGACTGTGAGTGGAATAACATGACTGTGAAAGGAACAGTGATTTCAACATAACGGGAATGGCAGATAGACTGTGAGTGGAATAACATGACTGTGAAAGGAACAGTTATTTCAACATAACGGGAATGACAGATAGACTGTGAGTGGAATAACATGACTGTGAAAGGAACAGTGATTTCAACATACCGGAAATAGCAGATAGACTGTAAGTGGAATAACATGACTGTGAAAGGAACAGTGATTTCAACAAAACGGGAATGGCAGATAGACTGTGAGTGGAATAACAGGACAGTGAAATGAACAGTGATTTCAACATAACGGGAATGGCAGATAGACTGTGAGTGGAATAACATGACTGTGAAAGGAACAGTGATTTCAACATAACGGAAATAGCAGATTGTGAGTGGAGTAACATGACTGTGAAAGGAACAGTGATTTCAACATAATGGGAATGGCAAATAGACTGTGGGTGGAATAACATGACTGTGAAAGGAACAGTGATTTCAACATAACGGGAATGGCAGATAGACTGTGAGTGGAATAACATGACTGTGAAAGGAACAGTGATTTCAACATAACGGGAATGGCAGATAGACTGTGAGTGGAATAACATGACTGTGAAAGGAACAGTGATTTTATCATAACGGGAATGGCAGATAGACTGTGAGTGGAATAACATGACTGTGAAAGGAACAGTGATTTTATCATAACGGAAATGGCAGATAGACTGTGAGTGGAATAACATGACTGTGAAAGGAACAGTGATTTTATCATAACGGGAATGGCAGATAGACTGTGAGTGGAATAACATGACTGTGAAAGGAACAGTGATTTTATCATAACGGGAATGGCAGACAGACTGTGAGTGGAATAACATGACTGTGAAAGGAACAGTGATTTAAACATAACGGGAATGGCAGATAGACTGTGAGTGGAATAACATGACTGTGAAAGGAACAGTGATTTTATCATAACGGGAATGGCAGATAGACTGTGAGTGGAATAACATGACTGTGAAAGGAACAGTGATTTTATCATAACGGGAATGGCAGACAGACTGTGAGTGGAATAACATGACTGTGAAAGGAACAGTGATTTCAACATAACGGGAATGGCAGATAGACTGTGAGTGGAATAACATGAATGTGAAAGGAACAGTGATTTCAACATAACGGGATGAGCCGGCGACAGACTGCCGGCCGACACAGGTCGCTGATTTTCAGCGCCAGCAGCCAAAAATAAGCTGGTATTTGCAAACAGAAACAGAAATAACCCATTCTGGCAAACAGCGGGCATCTGTCAACAGCATCTTCACACCCTCTCACCATTCACACATGTTCTGTCGGCAATACAATCCACTATCGTAGCCTTGTGCCGTGCCGAGCGACCATCTCACATCATCGCATCTGTGTTCTTGTCCCCTTTAATAAGCTACGAGTGGCGTCCGTGGCTAAGGCGTTGCGAGTCCGACTCGTAATTCCCAGGTACCGCGATCAAAACCCACTGCTGGCTGCGTGGATTGTTATCGTCGTATGGGACGTTGCAGGGCGACCAAGCCTAAAATGGGTACCAGGATGTATGTCCTGGGGAAGTAAAGACGGCCGGCGTAATACTGACCACATTACCCACCTGCCGATTGGTCTGTAAAAATTAGGGCTGTACCGAATAGTGATTTTAACTATTCGGCCGAATACGAATAGGTGGACCAACTATTCGGCCGAATACGAATACGAATAGTGAATCATCAAGTGCTTTACCGAATGGCATGGGCGATTATGCCTCGCCACAATCTGCGATCTCCTGCAGCATGTATTAGTTCATGTGCTAACACACCTCTATGCCATGCAACAAGACTGTCTAGAATTTTCTCTCGTTTTCTTCCTCTATCCTTCCTTCCACATATCTTTCCAGTAGTCACCACATGTTCCATTCTCCCTCATCTTATAACATGGCCGAAAAATGATGACTGTCTCCTTCTGATGTCTGTGAGTCTTCGGGCTCCCGCCTCTATCAAAACCTCTTGGTTGCTTTTCTTTTGGCTGTCCATGATATTTTAGGCATTGTTCTGTAAAACCACATCCCTGAGGCCTCAAGAAATTGTTTGGCCTGCCTACCGGTTGTCCAGGATGTAGGTAGCAAGCAAAAATTCTTTTTCTAACCTTCAATGACAAAGATATATTGCATAAGATGTTCTTTATTTTATAAAATGCAGTTTTTGCCTGCCCTATTCTGTTTCTTATTTCTTATTTGTGGTAACTAATACATAGGAATGAAAGTATTCTTAGTTTTATAAAAAGTAACTAAACTTGTAAATTGTCACTGACAGCTTAGTTAATCCATGAAAGCGACATTAGATTTAAAAAAAAAAATCGTGCCAAATTTGTCAGCATTAGCGCAGCTTCTCTGTCTTACTGAAGGTATTTTTCCAGCTGTACTAAAAAGACGTTCACTTGGTATGCTCCGTAGGTGGTGTACAAAGATAACGCATGACTGGCAAATCAAGGTGTGAAACTGTTATATTTTTTTTTCCACCAGTCCAAAAACGGGTGTAAGGTAACCATTATTCGTATTCGGCCCGACCGCAACTATTCGGCCAAATACCGAATAGTTGTTAGGCCCACTATTCGGCATCGAAGCGAATACGAAGAGAATGTTCGGAACAGCCCAAGTACATATATGGGTGCTCTTCCTATATGCCCGATGCGCCTATGGCGTGAAAAGGGATCTTTACTTTTTTACTTTTAATAAGCCACCATGACCATTTACTCAGATGTTTACACACATGATTCCCATTGCTCTTTTGTTAATCAAATTTGCCGAATAGTCACAAGGCAGGTGTGCAGGTTGGTCAATACTGTTTTGTCAACAGCTAATTGCAGAGGCAAACACGGACATACAAGGACAGATTACCTGTACAAGTTCTCCGCACCTGCCCGCATGCGCAGCTCCTTGTTGATCTTCTCGTTGAGCTTCTGCCGCTGGTTCTGTAGCTTGCCGCGGGCAGTCTGTGTCAGCGGATCCGAACCCTGCACATGTACAAACAATTATGAGACAAGTGGCCATTGAGGTTTCTGCAACACTGTCAGCAACAATAGCTGTGCCTCTTTTCTGCCATTTATCCATCAGTGGAGCATAGGCCTCTCAACCAACTTACGCGAAGTGTTCCTATCCTTGTCTATGGTGTGCAGAGATAACCACATATCTACCTCCTTTAGTTTCCAATCTTGACTACTAACCACTCTCTATTTCCTTTACACGCGCTTTGTCTACCTTTTTTTTTCATTTGACCATGCGGGTTCCAGTGAAGGAATTTCAAATTATATAATCAAGTGGGTTTTTTTAATTCCACCAAGTGTCCTCTCCGACGCCAGCGACTTCTCTTTACCTCTTCATTCTACATTAGTGAATCTATCATGGCATTTAATTCCCTTCATTCTGCGTAGGCACCATTTAATCAGCGAGCAATTATTTCAGATGTGTCTGTATACGTCAAATGGTCGCAGCTGCGCAATATCCGACTGCTCATTTTGATCAAAGAAGGCGCCGACAAGTGTGGCCCCTAATCATCCAGCTATCTCAGATATGGCCTGTTTATGCCCGACCAGTTCGTCTGGTCGCCTTTGAGGTAAAGCGTTATAGGCAGCTTTGTGAAACTGCTCACAGTGACCATAAGTTAAAACGTTCTTGCATCTAACCATGTAAACCAATGTCTACCTCTAGCCCCACTGCCAAAATGTCAGTTGTTCTAAGCACTTCTCCCCCTGCCGGGACGCCACACCCCCAACCCACCAACAACTATGCAGTAAAACGTGACTAATTACTGACTGGTTTCTTCACTGCAGTACACCATCCGCCTGGGAAGTGATGAATCAACAGTCGGTAATAGTAACATTGCTCTCCACATTTACACACTAGCTAATTCTGATTGGTCGACCTCTAGCCTAGCTCACTTCTCATTGGTCGACCTTGAGCCACGTGTCTTCCCACAAGGTTACGGTGGTGTTCCGCAATACCATTGATATCGCGTGTTGTATAAATCAGCATGCTAGCGCTTTTAACACTCCAAAAACATTGACAAACTGGGTCTAACACAAAACCCCTTTACAGAGTGATGAAACCTATGTCAAAGGTATTTTTTTTCTCCAAATAAAAATGTAAAAGCAAGACAGTCCAGAAAGCAAATAAAAGAGCAGCACACCCGTAACCTGCCGCAAGGTAAACCAGTCCAAATAACTTATCAATGGAACGTGACCTACTGTGTAACGTTTGTTTAAATCAACAGTCCACAGAAAAATTAGTTGGACGCGATCAGTCACTCAGGAAGTGGAGAGTTCTAGACCAGTGTTTCTCAGCCTGTTGAGACCCGCGCCCCACCAAAACATGGCACATTTGTGAGCTGTCAAACACACAAACAAATGTAGACATGCGGTTTTTTTTTGTACAATCTGATGTTAGAAAATGATCAGTTTCAGCCGATGCGACATTTGTTGATTCACATATTTGAGGTGTTATTCCTGCAGATGTCAGGTGACTACCTGCCTACCACACCCCGATTTGACAGGATTAGGCTGACATTTCTAGCGACGCCCCCCCCCTCCCCCCCCCCCCTTGTCCCGCGGTCCAGAAGTCGAACAAGAAGTTCTAGACAGAATGCCGATGGAACTACCAGCAATAAATCAAACTAACACCGAGGGTTTGTCAAAGGCGACCTTATTGACAACACTGCAAATCTTTGGCAATAAGGGACATTTTTCAGGCCTACTGGCTATACAGTGCGGGACCTATATACTGTTGAGACCAAACGGCACTCGGCGGGTAATGTCTTCAGCATCATGCCGACCGCCTTTACTTCCAAGGACTTTATCTGGTACCAATCTAAGACTGGTCTGACCCGGAAGCCAAGGTTTAAACAAATTTGTTGATCGGTAGGCGAGCGTCTAGCCGCTTAACCACGGCGGCTCCCTAGTGAGATCAAGAACACATGAAAGACGAGGCGTGTAAGATATTGTCTATTCTCGACCCAACAGCTTTTGTCCCTAGGAAAACACAAGTGCGGGTACCATACTATAGGCACTGTTGTCATGAAGTCTCTAAAACGGTGTCAGTATTGACAACAAAGTGTATAAAACGGTGTCATATTGACAACAAAGTGTATAAAACGGTGTCAGTATTGACAAAAAAGTGTCAAAAACGGTGTCAGTATTGACAAGAAAGTGTCTAAAACGGTGTCAGTATTGACAAAAAGTCTATAACACGGTGTCAGTATTGATAACAAAGTGTCTAAAACGGTGTCAGTATTGACAACAGGTCTGTCTAAAACGGTGTCAGTATTGACAACAAAGTGCCTAAAACTGTGTCAGTATTGACAACAAAGTGTCTAAAACGGTGTCAGTATTGACAACAAAGTGTCTAAAACGGTGACAGTATTGACAACAAAGTGTCTAAAACGGTGTCAGTGTTGACAACAAAGTTTCTATTGCAGAAGCGCCGCAAAAAATGTTGCTTTAACAAGGTGCCAGTAATGAAGACGGGAAAAGCCCTGCTGTATGTGGCGGAGATGTAAACAATAAACAAGCAACTACAAAAGTGAATGGTGACAAACAGAAGTCCAGGTCGTTCTGTTGACAAACAGAAGTCCAGGTCGTGCTGTTGACAAACAGAAGACTAGGTCATGATATTGACAAACAGAAGACCAGGTCATGCTATTGACAAACAGAAGACCAGGTCATGCTATTGACAAACAGAAGACTAGGTCATGATATTGACAAACAGAAGACCAGGTCATGCTATTGACAAACAGAAGACCAGGTCATGCTATTGACAAACAGAAGACTAGGTCATGCTATTGACAAACAGAAGACTATGTCATGCTGTTGACAAACAGAAGACTAGGTCATGCTGTTGACAAACAGAAGAGACTAGATCATGCTGTTGACAAACAGAAGACTAGGTCATGCTATTGACAAACAGAAGACTAGGTCATGCTGTTGACAAACAGAAGACTAGGTCGTGCTGTTGACAAACAGAAGACCAGGTCATGCTATTGACAAACAGAAGATTAGGTCGTGCTGTTGACAAACAGAAGACTAGGTCATGCTATTGACAAACAGAAGACCAGGTCATAATGTTGACAAACAGAAGACCAGGTCATGCTATTGACAAACAGAAGACCAGGTCATGCTATTGACAAACAGAAGACTAGGTCATGCTGTTGACAAACAGAAGACTATGTCATGCTGTTGACAAACAGAAGACCAGGTCATGCTGTTGACAAACAGAAGACTAGGTCATGCTGTTGACAAACAGAAGAGACTAGATCATGCTGTTGACAAACAGAAGACCAGGTCATGCTGTTGTCAAACAGAAGACCAGATCGTGCTGTTGACAAACAGAAGACTAGGTCATGCTATTGACAAACAGAAGACCAGGTCATGCTATTGAAAAACAGAAGACTATGTCATGCTGTTGACAAACAGAAGACTAGGTCATGCTGTTGACAAATAGAGGACTAGGTCGTGCTGTTGACAAACGGAAGACTAGGTCATGCTATTGACAAACAGAAGACTAGGTCGTGCTGCTGACAAACAGAAGACCGTATTATGCTGTTGACAAACATTTGGTATCAAATACTCTGGCCATGTGGATCAACAAAGGCAAGATGTCGTACTACCGAGAAATCAGCAGATGCAGAATGAAAAGAGACATACTGAAAGAAATACACAAGACAAGTGAAATATTGTGAGCATGTTTAAAGTCGCTTTAAAAAAAACCACACAGAAAGGAAAAGTCGAGGTAAAGATAGCAATAAGTAGACAACAATACATTTTATGTGTTCTATCCAATGACAGCGTCTTATCTTCACCTCTTGATTCACGGGATTTTTGTTAATGTTTCCACTGAGCCGCTGGTGTTGGTAAGGTACACAACTTCATTACCAGCTAACGAATACAGTTCTCTAATCTTGTCACAGCTGTAATTCTGGGAGTTTTGTTTTCCTCTCTCCGGCAGCCGCATTCTTCCAGAACAATGTGTGCCGTCTCTAGTGTGTGTCCTGGCCGTCCCATGACAGCTACACAAATGTGGATATAGGTGTTTCGCTCGCTGTCACTGTTTATGACTCTCGTTGCAGCGCCGCCGCACACATGCCAGTGTGTAACCCGTGAAACTAAAGCCATGACCGAACATACCAGGGACAAATTATCTCCAGCAGCAGGCTTCCCTGTCTGACCTCTTGCCGGAAATGCCAACGGAATCTCTCAGCTTTGTTGCCTTTTCACATACCACATGATGGTTCTCATAGACACTAGCGCTGACTTGAAGCAACAGCTCCTATGTGGAATTTCCTTTGACTTCAGCAAATCGTCCTGTGTTCTGGAAGTCACTCTTGCCTTTCAAAGTCTTTATGTTATGTTCCTATTGTCGTTTCCCCTTACTGTCTTCATCAGAGGTTCTCAACTTGCGGACTGTGAGACAATCTTAAGGTGTCTTTGATATTATTTAACAACCCTTTTTTTTTAAACTATTCACATACAGATAGAAGAAACTGCTGTGATCATATTTTCACTCTCAGAAATATTGTGGAACAAGCTTTAGAATGGAATATCACATTCTATATAGACTTTAAAAAGGCATTTGCCAGCCTAGATAGAACAATAATTTCGAGGATCCTTGCTGCATATGGGTTATCAGATAAAGTTATAAACATGTATAAAGGACTCCATGAAGGATACCAATGAAAATTGAAAGTAGGACTCATAGAAACATAATATTTCAGAGTAACATCAGGAGTCCGAAAAGGGTGCATTCTGTCACCTTTCTTATGAGCCTCTGGGCGAGATAAGGATTGACTGAATTATGTAAGTGTGATGTCCAGTCTTGTCAGTCAGAATAACAGAGGTGGACAACAACAACAACAACTAGACATCTCTATTACAGATACAATTGCTAATTATTCAAATACTTCAGTTTATCGCCAGAAAATCAGTTTTTCTCCAGAAAATCTCGGCATTTCGTGTGTGTGTGTGTGTGCGGGTGGGCGCCGGTGTGTGTGTGATGTTTTTGTCTCTGTCTTGCAGGTGCTAATGCCGTGTCAACATCACAGAGACACGACAGGTCACATTAGGTGACAGTCAACACACACACAGACTCAAACACAAAAGACAACAGTTTTGGCAGTTGGCTGTTGCCAGCTCTAGCAGCAGTGAGCGCAGACTGCCAACTACAACCTCGACCGCTCAATTAGGTCAACACAATCCTGTCAACACCTCCCCGATACATCCGGTCGGTCGGGGATGGGGAGGGGGGAGGTATATAATTAGGGGACTTTGAAACAACAATGTCCACTCGTCACCCTAACAACATAGTGCTAACAGTGTCAGATCTAACAGCCAGTGTGAACAGAAACATTGCCACACCAGCCAGGAGATGTCTACCACAGATTGTGAATGTAACTATCCAGAATCGACCAGAAGCGATTACTTGAGGATGTGTCAACCAGGGAAGTGGCAGATTACATTTAACTCTTCATTTATCTGAGACTATTAATTAGTGGCCGAGTTAATTCCAACACAGGTCAGTCAGCCAGGACACACTGCTAGGCTTGTCTAACTCAGCGTGCTGCATGCACCTGGTGGGCCGCAGACAATTTGTCTTATCATGTAACGGGTAGTTCTCTCCCAGAACCAGGGTTGCCTTATTGGCATTTTTAATGCCAGATTCCACAAATTTAGCATATTTGAAATTGAACTGGCATATTTTGGGTTTTCCTGGATTTTCTTGTCATGCTTACATGTTCATTATGGTTCCTCCGTTAGAAACACGCAGATTTACTAAAAACAATGTAGACCTACAATTAACATCTTTATTTTAGTTTGACTTTAATTATTGGGATGTCCTGGTACGGACTAACGGAGATTCGCGCCATTTCTTTTTGTATTTGTTGTCTTCCTAAACGGATCGTGACTTCGATAAACCCAAGCCCTCTGTAATTTATGTTTATCTACTAGAATAAATGTGCGATATAAAACCAAAACCCACCACTGGTACCAAGTGATTGAGGCTGTTCAGAAACTACATTAGGACAGCAAATAGAGAGGATATACCTTGTTCTATCTGTGATAGATTTTATTACTTAATTTCACCAATGGCCACGTCATCCACACAAAAATGGAAAGCAACTTATGACATCACAAGTATATAACTAGAAGAAAACATACCCACGACTCAAAAGATCTTCAGACGGTTTCGAGGCAACATATTGCAAACTGTGACAGTGCAATGTAGCACCACGAATTAGTGGCATATCAAATCATGACAAACAAATTAAAAAAACACAGGATGAAAACTCCGCCAAAAGGCGACTCACAGCTTATTACAACAATGACTCCTAGACACAGTAATGATAAAGTTAAAGGCAGCAAAGTTGCAGCTTGCTGTAGGCATGACCGGCCATTGTGCAATACGCACAATTGATCGTCTAAGTGAAATCATGAGAGCGCATGGTTGGGGGAGTACATTGGAGCACATACAGTTGCACAGTACTTAATTTTAATGCCTAAAAAAAAACACTTAAGGATGACCTTATTGATGATTTTTATATCTGGCAACCCTGCCTAGAACTGCCGTGTGTCCGATCAGAAGTTCAACGGTGACAACCATGAGAAGTGGCATCAGCGGAAACATGTCGTTATGGGACAATGGGTTTAACAATAAAACAGCTGTCGGTAATGTATTAGTGTCTATGTTAGGTGAGTCGACAAACAAGGCTTCTGATTTTGGAGGGCCGTGGGGTAACAAATGCTGAAAGAAACACTGTGGCAGTAAACAGAGCAAGACAGAAACAGCTCAGCTCTTTTGAGTTAGTTGCGTATCCTTTACAGCAGAGATTCTCAAACTTTTGTGGCACCCTTCTCGGCCTTAAAAAAATTCGCTTCAAACCTACACATACAGCGGTTAAATTTTTAGGAAAACAAGGGAAAAAAAATTGTTCACATTTAATATTCAGTTGTCTTTAATTCGGCAAATGAAACTGTTTAGATGAATTTTGCATTATACCTTTTCATTTTTAGACATTCTCTCCATCATGGATGACCCTGCCTGAAGAGATGGAGCGCGGCGTTTGAAGATTTCCTAATCTGTGTGTACTAAATCAGAATTATTGCATTCCAGATGACACTTTAATTTGGACGGAACGAAGCAACCATTGGCAACACTTCTATGGCAGTTAACGATTGCCCTTCCGGTACTTGTTCGTCCCCAGCCGAAACAAAGTGAGGCAGCTAGGATCATATTTTCTTAGTTTTCCTCGTGGTCTTCTTGTGGTCGCGAGTTGTCTCAGCCAGCCTGGATGGCTTAGGCTGGCAGCTGTCTGTCGAGACAATGTAACTGACTTATCGACTGTACCTTAACAAATTGCATGCATAGGATCGGTCGCACCTTCAGATAATTACAAGGACACTTCTTAGCAATTTGCGATTTGCATTTTTAGCTTACAGGGTCGCACCATGCACTCAAATCAGTAGCTGGGCAACGAAACTATATGGTTTTCAGTCTACAAATAGAGCAAAAATGCAAAGGCCACAGTCTGGCAGAAGCAAAAAAATTGTCACGACTCAAAACAGTGACAGCGCCTAGCGTCCATTTTTACCGTAAGCGTGGCCTGTCATCGCAATATTAGTGGTGCCCTTATGTAATTAAAATTGATCGAGTGTGCAACTGCTGATCTGTTGGTTACATCTGCTAACGTCGATGACAAACTGCATTTCTAATTTTCTTATGTCGGACTGTTTGTGTGAGCACTTCCGATGGCTACAGTATGCTTTTAATGCGTGTGTATGCTGAGGAACATTATGTGTGTTTTTCGTTGGCACGGGAGCGGATCAAGTATGTGGTGACCTGTTTGCTATGAAGCTGAAACTAACATTACCATGTAATTTGAAAAACGTCTTAGTGTGAAACAAACAATATGAATTAATTAAGTAACAGAAAGTGCATTGATCGGCACTCATAGAAAGAAGTAGAAAGACAGAAGAACACACTAGACAACATAAAAATCGAAAGCTATAGTTACCGTGCCTTGAATTGAGCCTGAACTCTTCTTGACAGTGGCGAGGGAAGACAACTTAAATTTTAACTCTTAAAGTATCCGCATGCCTTCTTTATTATTTTTACCATGTTTAGCCGACTTTTGTTGATTACTGTCGCGGTACCCAGCTTGATAACCTCTGCTCTACAGGACGTTGCAGAACCAACCCCAGCATTTTTGGGCTGTTGTGGTTTGTCTAGGCAAATGTTACGTTCAGTAGTTTGTCAAAGAACGGTCAGCTCTCGGTACCACTGTCCGTCCAAAACAATGCAAGATAAATGGTCCGTAGCTGGGATCCACGGCCTTCTCTATTTATTAATATGCAACCGGCCCTGCTGGGATCGAACCCGGCACCCCGCCATTACGAAGCGCGTTCGCAACGCCTATGCCACAGACGTGGACGACTCTTATTGTTGTGTAAAAGGACACCAGCGGGATAAAAAGGCACTCCCCGCCTAACCCCAAAATTGTTTGTTACCGTTCCATACGATGGTTACATTGCACTATAAGGGAGGCTTGAAACTCAGTCCATGGCGATTGGCGAGTGTGACTAGCAAGGTCCACCGGCGTTAAAAGTCTTTCCCAATTATAGCAACAGCTGTTGTCACTATTTTTGTTTAGTGTTTTTCTTCTCGGCCGCTCAGCTTTCCTCCTTTCTGCAGTCATTTATGTCTTTATTCTCATGTCTTCTACCTTCACGCAATTGGACCGATGGCATTTGTTTCCACGAGTCCGCCTCAATGCCTGTATCATTCATGACCCACACATCTTTATATCTCAGTGGAGGCTAACCACGACATTTTCTACCCACTTGTAATTTACCATCATACAGCAGTGGTTCTCAAACTGGGTGCCGCCATATGATGCTGATGATTAAAGAAAACAATGCTAGCTGCAAGGTTGCAGTGCGTTCTCGATGTACATCATCATGTAGCAGGTACTTTGCAGAACGTCGCTCTGATCACGGTCCGCCTGAAAAAAACTCGGTCTCTCGCCAGTTCTCCCGCCTCATGTACTGTCATACTCAAGGAGTCACTTATATCCTGTGCCCATCTTCGTGTTGGTCGGCCCCTGCCCCTACTTTCTGGTACCATGCCTTCAGCTATAATTTTTTCCAATCCGTCGTGCCGCTTGATATGACCCTCAACGTACGCTTACATTTAAAATTAGCAACCTTCAAGTGACTTAAGGATATAATTAACTAAACTTCCCACAAACATAGAGGAAAAAATGAAGAAAAAAAAATCATCTAAACAGTTTCACTCATCGCATTAAGACAACCGAATATTAAATTTGCACTGTTTTTCTTCCAACCGCCTCCTTACGAAATCTAAATATACACCTCTCGCAACCAACACACACACACACACACACAGAGGAACGCGGTTACCTAGCAACCATCAATCAAGTGTCTCAACTATTTAAATACCACGTAACCGGGTTTCTAGCATTCGTATTCCAATAGCCAGTCTGATTCATATGTCCGATAGCGTGTATCCTATAGCAAACAAGCAGTACTTTGTGTAGACATGCAAAGACATGCAAGCGCACACAGAAAGAAAAAATAGAAAAGAAAGAAAGAGAGAGAGAGAGAGAGAGAGAAGAGAGAGAGAGAGAGAGAGAGAGAGAAAGAGAGAGAGAGAAAGAAAGAAAGAAAGAAAGAAAGAAAGAAAGAAAGAAAGAAAGAAAGACAGACAGACAGACAGACAGACAGACAGACAGACAGACAGACAGACAGACAGACAGACAGACAGAAAGACAGACAGACAGACAGAAAGACAGAAGGATGACAGACAGAAAAGAAAGACAGAAAGAAAGAAAGAAAGAAAGAAGAAAGAAAGAAAGAAAGAAAGAAAGAAAGAAAGAAAGAAAGAAAGAAAGAAAGAAAGAAAGAAAGAAAGAAAGAAAGAAACATGAAAGGAGGACGGGGGCCAAGCTGACTCACGATACTGCAACAGATAGCGTGTATCCCAAGAGAACAACAACAAAAGCCAGGCTCTGTGTGTAGAACTCCACAGCCGCCAGCCAGGACACACGAGTCACAGACTTCAGGTCCGATTACAGAGTCAGCAATTCACCAGATAACAACATCGGCTAATTCCATGGTGGAGCAGAGGTCCGTGAAAATTGTCGCCCACACATTACGCGATTAACTAAGGTATCATATCATTAGCTAGGGTTCTGGGAAAGATACCAGAGACTGGACAGCAACAAACCCTCACTGTCTTGCTGGCAGCGTCGATCCAGGCGATTAGCTTCTATAGTGTTATAGGGGCGCCTGGCAACCACAGTCCAGTCTCCCTCACTGGTCCTGCTGTCTCTCTCACTGGTCCTGCTGTCTCCCCAAATGGTCCTGCAGTCTCCCTCAATGGCCCTGCTGTCTCGCTCACTGGCCCTGCTGTCTGCTTCACTGGTCCTGCTGTCTCTTTCACTGGTCTTGCTGTCTGCTTCACTGGTCCTGTTGTCTCCCTCACTGGTCCTGCTGTCTCCCTCGCTCGTCCTGCTGTCTCCCTCACTGGTCATGCTGTCTCCCTCACTGGTCCTGCAGTCTCCCTCACTGGCCTTGTTGTCTCCCTCACTGGTCATGCTGTCTCCCATACTCGTCCTGTTGTTTCAACTCCAAGGGAAAGGTTAAGCCAAAAAATCTTGACGAAGAATCTGCCGAAGATTCTGATTTCTGCTTCTAATTATGGCAAGGATAACAACTGGGATGATGAGTTATGTAGAGAATGTTAGTTGCAAGCTGACGTCTTCAGTCAAGGGAAGGCAACGTCTTCAGTCAAGGGAAGGCAACGTCTTCAGTCAAGGATAGGCAACGTCTTCAGTCAAGGAAAGGCAACGTCTTCAGTCAAGGGAAGGCAACATCCTCAGTCAAGGGAAGGCAACGTCTTCAGTCAAGGAAAGGCAACGTCTTCAGTCAAGGAAAGGCAACGTCTTCAGTCAAGGGAAGGCAACGTCTTCAGTCAACGGAAGGCAACGTCTTAAGTCAACGGAAGGCAACGTCCTCAGTCAACGGAAGGCAGCTTGTAGGTTCTTGTCGTAGCTAGTTACCGGATACAGTCTGCTAACTGAAAAAGACATACAATAGCCCATACTTCTAAAGTCAACAGCAACAACATCCAACTGGGCTTATGATGTTAACAATCGTTATTTACCGATCACAAACATCGTGCCCCCCCCCCCCCCCCACTCCCCGATGTTCAACGTTCCGATAAAATTCTTCTTCAATTCTTCTTCTTCTTCGCGTTCACCAGCTTGAAAACTCTGACACCAGCTTGAAAACTCTGACGGAAAGTTCTGGTGTTTATCCACTTCTGGACTGCAGTCCTATTCCAGAACCTTAGTGCTGCGTGTGCATCCGTTTTACAGATCTGACTCATATGTATGCAGACTGCTGGTTCCTTGCCTCTCAGGCAGATGCACTCCGACTTCGAAGGATGCTCCCAATTAGTCGACTCCTACGACATGCTTTTGGGTATTTTGGTCTAACCTCCCCTTCCCCATTAATAGGGCCCCGGAATCCACACAGGGAAATTACATAATCGTTTAGCAGAGACTAAAATGTGCCCGTGATTTCAACAACAAAAATTCAAATATAAAAAAAAAAAAAAAAACAGCTGCAAAAAACTGAACACCATTAAATTAAAAAAAAAATCGCTCCCAGTATTTAAGTAAAAACCATGAATAATATTATATATTTTAAAAACATCGTTACAAAAAGATTTTTTAAGCAATAAACACCGGAAGAAAAAAAAGGTCGCGATTTTAACAAATAGCTTAAAGGGGGGGGAAAAAAAACATTCAAAGAAGGAAAAAGCCACTAAAATGGCACTTGAAATCTCAGCTCCACATTAAAAAAAAAAAACAGCAAAAGCCTCACTTGTGCCCCGTTTCCAGCATCCACCCAGAGGGTGACGCAAATAAAAAACCGCCACCCTCTGGGGGAGAGGCTGGTGTGGCACCCCGCCCAACCAGCAGTCCGCAGGTCATAATCTTCACTGTTTTAATCACTGACAATTCTAAACACCGCAGACAACCATCCACTGACCGCCGTACGACTTGAACGCGTCCCAGACCTAACCCTGAATTCTGAGCGTACCTGCTTCCTTGAACTGGCGAACGACGTAACCACTGAGCCACGCATGAGACCCGGTCGTCGGTCCAGTTTAGGCTACTCATTTCAGCCACCGCTGCCCTTGTTGTGGTTTTTTGGGCGGGTGGCGGTCAGCTAGCGGAAACTGATTTTTAAAGGTTGCCAAAGTTAGTGAATGAGGTTTGAGGTTATGAACAACTGATCAACATCATGGCACACCCATAAGTGCTCTATTTTTCTTCTAACTCAAATGTGAGTCCGAAGAAGCTCAACAAAGTGCACAGGCTCTGTAGTACAGGCGAGGATCCTGAAATACTTGTGGGCCAAACAGTTTGGGAAAAACCGGTACAAGCAAAAGACCTGACGATGCCAGAACTGTGCTCCCCCTCCCCCAGCCATATTTTTAAGAAGTTAGCTCCCTTTATCCACATGTGTTAGAGGCCAAGCTGCGCCGTTAGAATTAATTGCAGATTTGTAGTTTGGTCTTAAAGCTGTACAACTTGGAGTTCTATGTTTTGCTTAGGCTTTTAAAAACTGTTTTTGCTGTGCCAATGCGTATCACTATTTCCTCCCATGCATCTCCCTAAGAAGTTGCTACCCACACATGAAATGTGTTTGTACAGCGCCTTCTGCTATTATTTTATTTTTCCAATCTAATTTTTCACTCAATGTTGCCAAAATATTTCAGCTTCCGGGGCAAGATGCTGTTTATTAGCCAGTCTTCCTTGATTTACAACTTATCGCCTTCCCCAAATAGAGTCGGCCGTGATACAACTACAGTCAGACTTCCATGAAAGCAGACAAGGCAGCGCACAAGGGAGTGGCTATACAACATGTGAACACACAGGAGTGGCTGTACAACATGTGAACACACAGGGGTGGCTGTACAACATGTGAACACACAGGAGTGGCTGTACAACATGTGAACACACAGGAGTGGTTGTACAACATGTGAACACACAGGAGTGGCTGTACAACATGTGAACACACAGGAGTGGTTGTACAACATGTGAACACACAGGAGTGGCTGTACAACATGTGAACACACAGGAGTGGCTGTACAACATGTGAACACACAGGAGTGGCTGTTCAACATGTGAACACACAGGAGTGGCTGTACAACATGTGAACACACAGGAGTGACTGTACAACATGTGAACACACAGGAGTGGCTGTACAACATGTGAACACACAGGAGTGGCTGTACAACATGTGAACACACAGGAGTGGCTGTACAACATGTGAACACACAGGAGTGGATGTACAACATGTGGACACACAGGATTGGCTGTACAACATGTGAACACACAGGAGTGACTGTACATCATGTGAACACACAGGAGTGGCTGTACAACATGTGAACACACAGGAGTGGCTGAACAACATGTGAACACACAGGAGTGACTGTACATCATGTGAACACACAGGAGTGGCTGTACAACATGTGAACACACAGGAGTGGCTGTACAACATGTGAACACACAGGAGTGGCTGTACAACATGTGAACACACAGGAGTGGCTGTACAACATGTGAACACACAGGAGTGGCTGTACAACATGTGAACACACAGGAGTGGCTGTACAACATGTGAACACACAGGAGTGGCTGTACAACATGTGAGCACACAGGAGTGGTTGTACAACATGTGAGCACACAGGAGTGGCTGTACAACATGTGAACACACAGGAGTGGCTGTACAACATGTGAACACACAGGAGTGGCTGTACAACATGTGAACACACAGGAGTGGCTGTACAACATGTGAACACACAGGAGTGGCTGTACAACATGTGAGCACACAGGAGTGGTTGTACAACATGTGAACACACAGAAGTGGCTGTACAACATGGGCTGCCAATGGGATGTTTTTGAAAAACCCAGCTGAGCTGAACAAAAAACCAAGCAATACATACGAAAAGAACCCCCCCCCCCCCCCTTCCCCCCAATCAGATTGTTAAAATGTACAAATTGTAAAGCTACGAAACGAAACACTTACCCACTTTTATATAAGGGAATATTTAAAAAAAAAAAAAACGATTCTAAAATCTTAACCCATAGCGTCGAATAAAAACCCAGATCTAGGGGTAAAAACCCATCATTGGCAGCCCTGTACAACATGTGAACACACAGGAATGCCAGCGCCCAACCCACCAGTGCTCTCATCAGGCTGGAACAACTGCGTACAAGCAGGTGACCTGGTATGTAGGCAGACAGACTCGCTGTTGCCGTCGTGTCAGTGGACAGGGCGTCCTGCTGTTTAACTAGGGCGCGCCCTGCATAACAAAAACAGTCACAGTACATACTCGACGTGTAACTTGCTTATTATATCTCAATATTATAAATAACGATGATTGGACTGTCATGTTAACTATTATTGTGTAGGAGTGTAAGTCATAGTGGCCGGAACGCCAGGACTCAAGTCATCTGGATTCTAACATGTGCGACTGTGAGATACACACACCTGGACCACAGTCGGGGCTACGGAGTTCGACAGCTGTACAGAGACTTTACTTTTACTGACTGGAGTCTGCCGTGAGGGTCTTTCTTATGTCTCTAACACCAGAAATGAATGCTGCTGCGCTAACTAGACGTTGCAGGGTGTGGCGTACAGCCTGAGTCGGAAGAATCTTAGCGAAGTGCACGAACTCTGTTGCACCGGCGAGGATCCTGAAATACTTTGGCTAAATTATAAAATCACAATTTTTGCCTTTGCAGCGCCGTTAGGCTACTAATATCCGATTTCGAAACTGCGAAGGGATTTTTTTTTTTTGGGGGGGGTAACAAACGGGCGTTTGATCTTACTACCCAGGGACCACGGCAAATTACTAGAAGTTCCCGTGGGGAAAAAAAACCTAGCTTTGGCCAGGGCTTGAACCCAGACCTTCAGCACTCGAGGCGGATGCCATGCCTTGAAGCCATGCCTTGAGACCATGCAGCCCCCTACTTTTATGTGATATAACACGCGTCACTCCTTTTTTCACCCCCTCCCCCCACCCCCTCCCTCCAACACGTCCTTTAACAACAAGAGATCATGCACCAAGGGAAATAAATATGAATGAAAAAAAAACTCATTCTGATCTTGCAGTAGAATCAACGTTGTTTAACACGAATTCCCAGGAACAGAAACAACAAGAGGTTCTGTGTGTTTTTAGTTGGCACAGGAGCGGTGCAACTATGGGGTGACCAGTTTGCTATGAAGCTGAAACTAAGATTACCAGATTACCAGATCAAGAGTTTGTGTAGTGCTTTATATATCCTACCCTTAATATCCTACTCCAAATAAAGAAAATCCACAGGTCACGGTACAGTCTAATATTTCACGGGGTGGTAGATAGGCTGCATGCAGTTGTGGGACCTAGGCTGCACTCTCTCGTGGGACGTAGGTGGGTTGGGTTTAGGGCCAGTTATATATGTTTTGGGGTCGGTAAAAGCATCAGAAAGAAGGGAAACCTAGTCTTACCACCCTCTAAAATGTGACGTCATCTGGATATTAAAAAAGCTCCGGTTGTGTTAACAATTCGTGCTAAGTGTTGACCAATACAAGTGCTATGAATGCCTTATTGTCCACCTAACAGTTGCCATTTATGTTCAGATCTTGTTAAGTGTTGACCAAAACAAGTGCTATGAATACCTTACTGTCCACCTAACAGCTGCCATTTATGTTCAGATCTTGCTAAGTGTTGACCAATACAAGTGCTATGAACACCTTACTGTCCACCTAACAGTTGCCAATTATGTTTAGATCTTTCTAAGTGTTGACCAATACAAGTGCTATGAACACCTTACTGTCCACCTAACAGTTGCCATTTATGTTCAGATCTTGCTAAGTGTTGACCAATACAAGTGCTATGAATACCTTATTGTCCACCTAACAGTTGCCAATCATGTTCAGATTTTGCCAATGTTACTGAGGGGATTAGGAGAGGAACGGGGGGGGGGGAGAGGGGGGGCTGTTTGAAGCGCAGTTGTACAAGAATTGTTACTTACAGCTTGAGTTAAAACACGTAACAAACTAAGCCGAAGCCAAGCTGAGATTTGAGAACCCCTGAGATCAGACCCGTTGTGTCTGGGTGTTTATCACCTTCTGTGCGGCCTGGCCAATAGCAAACAATGTCAACAATTGTCCGTGCTCACAGAGCACAACAACTGTGTTTTGAGGACAAGAGACGCGGTCCGTATACATCTATCTATACACAGCCAATATAGATATCTCATACACTACCGGTCACGTATCCGAACTATACCACCGCCCCACTGGGACGCTGACGTATGCACAAGAAAGAAAAAAAAAAAACAGTTGCACATATACTAGGTAACGATTTAGCCAAGTCTCAAGAGATTCAACCTCATAAGGATATCCATCAAGCGATAACACCAGGTGACACAAAGTGTTACTATGCGAATGAGAATCACGCGGGGAGAGTTCTCAAAAACTCCGTTTAACCGTTAGGTTATATTAGGGCCCCTGACTACAGCCGGGGTGGGGCTTTAATATAAGGAAAAATTGCGTCCCGGTGGGGACGACATTTTATATCTTGATAGTAAGTACCTTATATATGTCTGCGCTACTTCAGGATGGTAGAGGTCGACAACACATTTCAGTCACCAGTAAAGGTTGAACTCCGTGTTCTACAGGCGTTGCGCTGACCATTGTGTTACAACAATGGTAGATGGTAGATGAGGTGTACACAAAGTGAAGGGAAATGAGAGAAAAAGGAAAGACGCAGAAGAAATAGCAGCAGTAGTAATGGCAGGCACTATGATGGTGCTGGTATTGGTGTAGCAGCAGCAGCAATAATAATAATAATAGTAGTAGTAGCAGTAGTAGTAGCAGCAGCAGCAGTAGTAGTAGCAGCATTAGTAGTAGTAGTGGTAGCAGCAGCAGCAGCAGTAGTAGTAGTAGTGGTAGTAGTAGTAGTAGTAGTAGTGTAGCAGTTGTACAGTAGTAGTAGTGTAGTAGTTGTATAGTAGTAGTAGTAATGTAGCAGTTGTATAGTAGTAGTAGTAGTTGTACAGTAGTAGTAGTGTAGTAGTTGTATAGTAGTAGTAGTGTAGTAGTTGTATAGTAGTAGTAGTAATGTAGCAGTTGTATAGTAGTAGTAGTAGTAGTAGTTGTACAGTAGTAGTAGTGTAGCAGTTGTACAGTAGTAGTAGTGTAGTAGTTGTACAGTAGTAGTAGTGTAGCAGTTGTACAGTAGTAGTAGTGTAGTAGTTGTATAGTAGAAGTAGTAATGTAGCAGTTGTATAGTAGTAGTAGTAGTAGTAGTAGTAGTAGTAGTAGTAGTAGTAGTAGTAGTAGTAGTAGTAGTAGTAGTGTAGCAGTTGTATAGTAGAAGTAGTGTAGTAGTTGTATAGTAGTAGTAGTGTAGTAGTTGTATAGTAGTAGTAGTGTAGCAGTTGTATAGTAGTAGTAGTGTAGTAGTTGTATAGTAGTAGTAGTGTAGCAGTTGTATAGTAGTAGTAGTGTAGCAGTTGTATAGTAGTAGTAGTAGTGTAGCAGTTGTATAGTAGTAGTAGTGTAGTAGTTGTATAGTAGAAGTAGTAATGTAGCAGTTGTATAGTAGTAGTAGTAGTAGTAGTAGTAGTAGTAGTAGTAGTAGTAGTAGTAGTAGTAGTAGTAGTAGTAGTAGTAGTAGTGTAGCAGTTGTATAGTAGTAGTAGTAGTAGTAGTAGTAGTAGTAGTAGTAGTAGTAGTAGTAGTAGTAGTAGTAGTAGTAGTAGTAGTAGTAGTAGTAGTAGTAGTAGTAGTAGTAGTAGTAGTAGTAGTAGTAATCTGGTAATCTGGTAATCCTAGTTTCAGCTTCATAGCAAACGGGTCACCCCACACATGCTCCGCTCCTGTGCCAACGAAAAACAAACGCAGCTCACAGTGTCACGCCATGCACTCAACTCAGAAGCTGGGCGACGAAACTACATCCTTCCAGTCTACAAATGGAGCAAAAATGCAACGGCCACCGTCTGGAAAAATATTTGCCACGGCTTTAAAAAAAAAAAAAAAGTGGCCGTACCTAGCGTCCATTTTGACCGGAAGAATTATATGAGGGTTAATAAACGGTCACCCCAGCAGTACCCTCATTATTAGCTGGGGAAGGGACTTAGGACATTACATCCACCAGCAGGCGTCGCCCCTACAACGACCTGCCTGCCCTCGTTAACGACTGTTCACCCAACAGCCATGCAGTTCTTTGGCACGAAGGAGACACCTTGAACTTGGGTTTCGTACTGCCGACTCCCTACTAAGATGTTATTTTATGTTCTGTTATCACAATTAATGTCACTGCACATTGGGCATACCCATGCGTGCTCAGTTCTCCGAAGCAGCAGCCACGTAGCAATTGTATAGTAGTAGTAGTAGTAATAGTAGTAGTAGCAGTAGTAGTAGTAGTAGTAGTAGTAGTAGTAGTGTAGCAATTGTATAGTAGTAGTAGGAGTGTAGCAGTTGTATAGTAGTAGTAGTAATAGTAGTAGTTGTGTAGCAGCTGTATAGTAGTAGTAGTAGTGGCAACAGCAGCAGCAGCATCAGTAGTGTAGCAGTTGTAAAGTAGTAGTAGTAGTAGTAGTGTAGCAGTTGTGTAGTAGTAGTAGTAGTAGTAGTAGTAGTAGTAGTAGTAGTAGTAGTAGTAGTAGTAGTAGTAGTAGTAGTAGTAGTAGTAGTAGTAGTAGTAGTAGTAGTAGTAGTAGTAGTAGTAGTAGTAGTAGTAGTAGTAGTAGTAGTAGTAGTAGTAGTAGTAGTAGTAGTAGTAGTAGTAGTAGTAGTAGTAGTAGTAGTAGTAGTAGTAGTATACTACTACTAGTAGTAGTAGTAGTAGTAGTAGTAGTAGTAGTAGTAGTAGTAGTAGTAGTAGTAGTAGTAGTAGTTTAGTAGTAGTAGTAGTAGTAGTAGTAGTAGTAGTAGTAGTAGTAGTAGTAGTAGTAGTAGTAGTAGTAGTAGTAGTAGTAGTAGTAGTAGTAGTAGTAGTAGTAGTAGTAGTAGTAGAAGTAGTAGTAGTGGTGGTGGTGGTGTAGCAGTTGTACAGTAGTGGCAGGAGTAGGGAGTGTGCAGAGAACACATGAATGATAAGAAGAAATAACACAAACACGCCCACATACAGACAAGGATGCCTTCACTATACACAATCAACGGAGGACAGGACAAGCAAAGAAAGCGGCCATAATTGGCATACCTGGGCAGGGGTGTGGAACCCAGTGATGCACGATGAAGTGGAGGCGATGACTCTGTCATAGACTGCACAAGACAATCTGGCTGCTGGCAACTACAGAACTGCGTGGCTTGGGGTCAACTACATCCCTGACTGTCAATGGTTGTGTGCTTGGCTGTGTGGTATTTCTGATCTAAGGCGTTTTGTCTCTTACCTTCCATCCATGGACATTTAGGTGGTTCAAACCCGGCACAACAACTTACGCGGGGGCTGTGTGGTCTCGGGGCATGGCGTCCGCCTCGAGTGCTGGAGTTCCCGAGTTCAGGTCCCGGTGAACGCAGGCATTTTTTCATGGGAAATTCTAGGAATTTCCTCTGGTCTCTGAGTAGTAAGATCGGACGCCCGTGTGTATTGTTGCGCTTGTTTTAAAAAAATCACTTGGCAGTTGCAATTCGAAACGAGAAGCCTAACGGCGCTGACCGGGCCCAAATTTGGAGTTAAAATCTACCCTAAGTGTTTCATGATTCTCGCCGGTGCTACGTAGTTCATGCACTGCGCTGAGATTCTTCAGACGCAGGCTTGAGTAGAACGGAGCACTTATGGGAAACCCCTTGTGTCATAATGTTGATCCATAGTCTCAACTTAAACCTAAACAAATGACACATATCAGTCGCAGGGCTGCCAATGGGATTTCTTTGAAAAACCCAGCTTAGCTGAACAAAAACCCAAGCAATACACAGACTAAGAACAACAAATAACCAGATTGTTAAAATGTACCAAATTTATAGTTACTAAACAAAACATTTACCACATTTATAAAAGGATATATTTAAAATTTAAAAAAAAAACCGATTTCTCCAAGGCGTCATATAAAAACCCTGATCTGGGGGTGGGGTGTTGGAGGGGCCCTAGCATTGGTAGCCCTGATATCAGAGTGCATCTGGTGTGCAGTCTCTATTGGGTACCCAAGTATCATCTCCAGTGCCACACAGTAGTGAGCACTCCCCAGTGCCTATTCATGATGTACTGCCCAGTCGTAAACCTACTTTTAGTCAATGCATTCGCTTATTTTCTTTACAAATGTTTTTAAAATATATGTATATTTTTAAAAAAATTTTTTAAAAGAGAGCGAATCGAACAGCTGGGATCTACATTAATTATTACATATACACTAAACCTACCATAATTTGTGGAGTGTATGTCGCATTCTTCTTCTTCCTCATTTCCTCTATTTACGGCTTTGGGTGTTGAGGGGGAACTCAGGTTCTGCTTCTGGCTCTTCTGGCCGCCTCAATCATTGACAGATCGTACTGTTTCAGATTCCTCGGAGGTTTTGCAGCTTGTTCTTGGTCGACATCGTGAACACCCCCCACCCCCATGTATGTATGTGTGTCTTGTACGGTACAAACACGGCTTCAATATTTCCTCGGGTCTTAGCTGGCCCAAATCTAAATCTCCACCAAGCTCTTTCTGGCTGTTACTGCGGGAACACTGTTCTGTTTTGTTTTCGATGTTAATGCAAATTGGGCATTCCCATGCGTGCCCAGTGCTCCGATGCAACAGCCACTCCAAGGTGCTTCTACTAATTGTTCATACGAGAGGCTAGTCATGTCTCCTACCTTGTTCTCGAAGGCGGATAGATGTGCTTCACCACGCTTTACTCCCATGTCACGCAATCGTGTTGCTGTCAGAGATTCCTCATTATCCACTAGCCCAGTCCGTACAACGTTGATGATATCTGCTCTGTCCATGCTTCTTCCCATATGCGTTGGTGCACTGCTTGACAGTTGGTCCGCTCGCTCATTGCCCTTTACACCAGGGGACCAGGTGTGTAGATCAAGGTGAGGGAGGTTAAGTGCGATTTTTAATGCTTCATAGCCATTCAGAGCGCATACCGCCCGTTGATATCGTCTGGGGCATGATTATCGTGGAGTCTTATACAATTATTGCCTATGTAACTGTTTGCTCTGCTGCCCATGCTAGTGCTCTAGAAGTAGCGGTTATCTCCATAGTTATGCTTAACGTCGTTGCCTGGTGAGCGCCACTATCCTTATTTAATATTTGCCCCATCCTTTGTGTTGTGAATGCCCATGCTTACCTCGATCCGCGCTTTACGGATCCATCTGTGTAGATGTCTTCTGTTTGTAAATGCTGATCTATCAGCTCTCTTAACAGCCGTAATAAATCTGATCCCTGCAGTACCTCCTAAGTGTGATGACAACCTTAGATGTCCTGCGTGTCTGTCTACTGGTTTATTCGTCCATAATTTTCCGTGACTGATCCCGTCTAGGTCACATACCTGGTGTGGTGACACCGTGCAGTGGTGGTTTCCCTGTCCGCGGAAGACAACAAGTTTGTTGTGTACACATGTCGCGTGGCTAGTCAATCAAAGTGGCGAGTGAGCTCACCTCAATGTACACACGATCTGCTTGGTCAGTGCTGGCTGCCGAGATGCCGCACAATGAGCCTGATACTCTGTGTCCACCTAGAGCCTAACCGGCAATTACTGACTGATTCCTGACACAACAAAGAGAGAGAGAGAGAGAGAGAGAGAGAGAGAGAGAGAGAGAGAGAGAGAGAGAGAGAAAGAGAGAGAGAGAAACAGGGGGAGAAGGAGTGATGGTGGGAAAACGAATGAATGATCAGTTGGGAAATCAAGAGACAGCCAGACTTCCACACTGAAATAAAAACCTCGCCACTAGTTAGAGAATGTCTCTCTCGGTACTTGTATAAAGTAAGTAAAGGATCCGTTTTCCACGACCTATTGGGTATAGGCGTATTGGGTATATAGGGCCAGAGCTATATTTTATAAACCAAACGGCACATGGTGGGTGATGTGGTCAGCTTTACGCCGGCCGCCTCTGCTTCCTAGGACTGTACATGGTACCCACTCAAGGCTGTGTCGACCTGGGAGCCAAGGTACTTGTGGCTGTACTATATTGATAAGACAATCGTAACTGTAGTACGCCAGGGTATCGGTTTTCAATATACTACTGGCTGTAAGAATTTCAATATACTACTGGCTGTAAGAATTTCAATATACTACTGGCTGTATGAATCTCGATAACCCTTTGAGAAATGAAACTTCAAGAGATGTAATCACATACACATTTAGCTAGTTGGCAAGTTTCTAATTTTTGACCCGAAGAGCCGCAATGCCCACCGCCTGTCTTATAACCCCAGCCATCAACGTAAAACCAATGTGTTGTTGTTTGGCATGTGTGCAAACCACTTTATCATCATGAATCCTAAATGCCTGTTTCTGTTTATTCATCCATCCGTGTGTCCTACCTTCAAACCAGTGTATCTAAAACATATGTAAATATAGTTATCAGTCTCAAGAAACCCATATGTCTATTTGTGTGTGTTTAGTTTTAAAACCAAGGTAAAAAGAGTCAGTGACTGGGTGAGCACTGAAACAACTCCAGATAACAATCAAATATCTGCAATCCTTCATTACAATGTCAATGCAGCACTAGCTGGTATCAGCCGGAATATCACCAAAACACACCTCACATAAACACACACAAATGCACCCCCTACAGTCGTCGCCCTAACACATAATGTAGGCTGGGTGGGTAAACAGGAATGTAAACGTGCCGCCACACTGTCACCTCCATCTTCCCAAGTTGGTACCTTCATACACATCTGCTTCTACTTGACTCTTGCAGAGCAAAGCTGTACCTCTGGAAGCACGTCCGATATTTTGGTACGTTTTAGATATTTTAGGGGGGTCCAGTCCAAATGTAGGTCAGGTCACTGTTTTTAGTCGTGGCAAATTTGAGCTTCTGAAAGCAAATTGACCGTTGCATTTTTCTTCACTTGTCGACTGAAAGGATACAGTTTTGTCGCCCTTTTTCCCACAAGGGATAGTGATGGACATTCTGTGTGTTTTCCGTTGGCTCAGGAGCGGAGCAACTATGGGCTGACCCCTTTGCTACACAGCTAAACCAAAGATTACCAAGAGATTCTGCACCAATATGTTACATTTTTAGCCTTGAGCGGAAACGTTTTTCAAGTGTTGGGGATAGAACTGAAAAATCCTCTTCCGTGAAGACATAAACAATAAATGTATTGAAGAGTTCACATTACTGCTCCGCGAGATTAGCTGCATCTTACAAGCCGTCACAACAGTTCTGCAAACACCTGTGGGGGTGGGGTGGGGGGTGGTATGGCAATAATATGGACAAATAATTTCAATTTTTATTACAAATAATGTCAGCCATCTATACACGCCCGCACGCGCGCGCACACACACACACACACACATGAACACACACAAACACACGTGTGTGCTAAAAACGTTTTAACGTTGCCTTTTAAACAGAAAATTTAAAAACAAACACTGATACCTTTTCACACACATAAAAACTGGTACTATTCACAAACAAAATTCGGCAGCCCCGCCTGGCACTCAAAAATGCCTTTGTGTGTTGAAGAGCTCCACTTACCCGCACTGATTCCCCACCCACCCCAATAGCCGGGCCTGTTCCAATCGGCGGCTTGCAGATACTTGTAGATCTTGTTTTATTATCCCAGACATAATTACACGTAAAGCCAGGCAGATGGGGTGCCTAGCTTGTCTATCTGTTCCTGTTTCTAGCCGTGTCTTCCTTCTGTGTTTCCCCCAAACACAAGGCGGCTGGCATATTGTTTAGTGGCTTACAGCTGGGCTGAGATATCTTTCAGCTCAACATGTCAGATATCAACCGGCCCCTGATTAGTTGAATTATATTGCATGCTTGTAGGAGTGTAGTGGGTCTATCCACCCCCCCCCCCTCTCCCGCCCCTAATCAAATGGGCTCTGAAACCCGAAAGAAAAGGCAGAGAATCAACGTTCAATGTGATATTAGAAAACATACTAATCGACAGAGAACAGAGCTGACACTATGTATAGGCAGGAGGCTGTTTCAACACGGACTGTCTCACATGCCGCTGGTCTGGGGACATATTCCCACAGTTGTCGAATATTCAGGAATGCAGCACAAGGACAGTCGAGTGGCTACATGCCAGGGCAAGAATGCCCGTGAATGTTAGGACTGGATTTACTGTTCAATCCTCCCGACCTGGCTAACGTGTGGGGTCAGGGGTCCCGGTAAACTTGCACGACGCTTTAATATCACTCGCCGGTTATTTATACGATGGTCTCCCCATTTACACACCACCGGTTGTATGCCAACTCCTCTGAAAAGCTGGTTGGACTAGTCACGACCAGCTCCAGGATGAATAGAGTAGGCCGTGAACTAGTCTACTGTGGTCGAGGTTATGGGTGTCGCAGTCTGTTGTTGTCTTCTTTTTAAGTTTTTATTTCCGAGAAAGAGATGGCCTGTGGACACAGGTTTTGTCACACTCTAGGGGGGTTCTGTGTTAGACTCAGTATCTAAATGTTTTAGATGTGTTCAAAGCTCTGCCATGGTGAAATATACAACACGCGGTATCAGTGCGAGTGCGAAATATCCCCGTGACCTTGTGTGAAAGTCGGATCGCTCGAGGCCGACTTATCAGAAGTGAGGTGGTCAGTAGATCGTCAAATCAGAAGCGAGCTAGTGTGTAGCAGTGTGTAAATGGGGAGACCAGCGTAAAATTTACCCACTCGCCAGTAACTGGTGAAGTTGGAAGTAGCAAAACAGTGACAGTAAAGGAGTATTAACACCGGCAGCAAAGTAGGCTCGGAGCTTTCAACATTGTCAATGGTGGGAGAGAGAATGTGGGAAATAGTTACGAAGGGAGTTGAATGTGAGGAATGTGATATTAAAAGATGTCAAACCAAACGGATTTTTTTTCCCTCTCCTTATTGTTCACCGAACCAATACACAAATAAGGCAAGAATCCAGGCAAGAGTATGTGTCTAATTTTATACGAAAACGCCGCTGGAACTATGTCGGCCACGCCCTTAGAATGGATAAATCAAGACTTCCTTACCAAGCCCTCATTTGGACACCACAGGGGAAAAGATCTCGTGCAAGACCAAGGGAAACCCTGCGTAGAACTATCATCAGGGAAGGCTCGCTCATGGGCCACTCAAACATCCAAGACCTACAACGGATTGCAACGAACCGCCATGCATGGAGAGTCATGACCTCTGCCCTATGTGCCGCACTCGACACAAGAGGAAAGACTAACTAACTAACTAACTATTGTTCACCGGATGTAAACTCTGGCAGAAAGTTATAATTGTTCGTCCACTTCTAGATTTTAGTCTTATTACTGAACTAAAATTTTGCATGCACATCTGCTTTACATATGTGACTGTATACAGACTGCTAGTTCCTGGCCGCTCAGGCAGATCTCCGACATGTGAGAAAGAACGCCTAATTAGTTAAATATAGCTGTGTCTTCGACAGGTTTCACATCCTTGCCCGGATAGGTCCGCATGTGACATGGGTCTGATTAGCCGTTACTGGTACCCTATTAATAATTGCTTGTATGATGAACCGTGTATCTGCATCTGCCCCATTAGACTGCCCCGGCACTGAGACCTTTGTGTAAGTCAGATGATGTCAAACCTCCAGGTCATGTTGGTCTACCACCAGCACTGAGACTGACGATGTCAAACCTCCAGGCCATGTTGGTCTGCCACCAGCACTGAGACTGACGGTATCAAACCTCCAGATCATGTTGGTCTGCCACCAGCACTGAGACTGACGATGTCAAACCTCCAGGTCATGTTGGTCTGCCACCAGCACTGAGACTGACGATGTCAAGCCTCTAGGTCATGTTGGTCTGCCACCAGCACGGAGACTGACGGTATCAAACCTCCAGGCCCTGTTATTCTGCCACCAGCACCGAGACTGACGGTGTCAAACCTCCAGGTCATGTTGGTCTGCCACCAGCACTGAGACTGACGGTGTCAAACCTCCAGGTCATGTTGGTCTGCCACCAGCACTGAGACTGACGGTGTCAAACCTCTAGGCCCTGTTGGTCTGCAACCAACACTAAGACTGACGAAGTCAAACCTCCGGGTCATGTTGGTCTGCCACCAGCACTGAGACTAGAGGTGTCAAACCTCTAGGCCCTGTTGGTCTGCTATTAACACTGACCTTCTGATCTCATGGGTCAAACTTCTCAGGTAGCAGCTTGGAGAAGGTTGTGGACCGCGCTTTGTTTTTCATTGCACGGCCAAGTAGTGCTTGTATTTTTATTTTTTGGACCACACTTTGTCTGTCGCCACAATCAGGTCAGTTATCCAACATAGCAGAAGGAGTGACGAGCCATGGACCAGGCTGATATAATGAACGCTCTAAGAGAAGTAAAACATTTGCGAGAATCAAATGATGACTGTGAATCTGCAACCACGGACAGACTGCAAAAACAGTTAAAAGGGGTATGGCCAGACAAGATCATTATGCAAGAAAGCAAAAGAAGAATAAGAAACCAGGACTGGCGTTGTCGCCCGCGACAAGCTGCGGGAGTTACTGAGGAGAGGATCTGACCACGTAATGGACTAAATGGTTCGATGCGTAATGAGGATAATCTGTCGACTCACCAACACAGCAAGGACTTAGTCCACTAAGCGTACCAGATCTATCTCTCTCTCTCTCTCTCTCTCTCTCTCTCTCTCTCTCTCTCTCTCTCTCTCTCTCTCTCTCTCTCTCTCTCTTGTAATTCACACACGCAAGACGACAATGGTATAGGAACAGGGAGTTGGACAACATATAGGGTCAAACTCAATAGATCATAAAACCATCGTTCACTGTTATCATTCCCGAAAGCAACGCCAATTAACGCTAGGTCTACTACTTTCAGCGCTGTAATCAGACAGCCACGATTAGCTGGTGTTGTTCTCCAAGCTTACCCTTGTACTCGGTCTATATGACCTTCCTGGATTTTCTAATTAATGCCTGGCCAGTTCCACTGGGACACGAGATACGCTTGCCTCCCTTGTTCTTCTTAGGCGCATTCATGGTCTATGGTCAGCCTCTGAACGGTAGAAGGGCATTAGTCTTCGGCGCATTCATGGTCTATGGTCAGCCTCTGAACGGTAGAAGGGCATTAGTCAACCCCAATCCAGTCACGACACAGCCAGGCATTTAAAAAAGCAGATACTACACAAGTGTATTAACGCCGACAACACCAAGTAAAGCTTGCACCAATGTTCTGTGTTGCCGATTTCAGGTCAATCAAATCAATAGAGGAAACAGATGTTACAAACAACAAGTCGATGATGAATATTATTAGCATGAATGCAGTTGATTGCTTAGACAACGCCTGGACATATTTCTTATCCTACCCTCCAAGTTAAGTACAGGCTTTCCCTCAATCAAAGCCGACCCCTACTTACGTTCAGGTGCTTTGCTGGGGGGGGGGGGGGGGTGGATCGTCACGTTCAACCAGCAGGAGTTTTAGGTTATAAATGTGACTAGGTTATGTGCGCCATATAAATTGGCTTAGCAGTTCTCCCCACCAAGAGTCCTGAAAAGGACTCCTGCAGTGTAGATGCGATCAAAGGAGACAGACCCACATACAGTTCTGACCGGCGACGAAGTCGTTTACCCGCCAGCCAATGGGCGACCCAGTCGCCAATGGATTTCTGCTTGCCAATTATGTGAGAAAAGGCACATGACTTGTGCCCCCCCCCCCCCCCCGAAATATACATGAACTTAAGCAGCCACCTTCCCACTTATCATTGATGTAGGTAATTCAATAAGGTAATGGAGTGAACGAATAAACTGCCAGCCCGATGTGACATTATATCCGCACACCAGGATGATGATGATGAATTTAATAAGGTATCTGCAGCAATTATGGTACTACATAAAGGTATACCATAGTTATACTGAAACCCACAGGGACAAAGAAATAAAGCCAGACCTCAGACAATACACAAGAACAAGGGAGCTAGACTACACACAAACAAGGGAGCTACACTACACACGATCAATGGAGCTAGACTACACACGAACAAGAGAGCTAGACTACACAGGAACAAGGGAGCTACACTACACAGGATCAATGGAGCTAGACTAAAAAGGAACAAGGGAGCTAGACTACACAGGAACAAGGGAGCTAGAGCTAGACTACACATGAACAAGGGAGCTAGACTACACACGAACAAGGGAGCTAGACTACACACGAACAAAGGAGCTGGACTACACACGAACAAGGGAGCTAGACTACACACGAACAAAGGAGCTGGACTACACACGAACAAGGGAGCTAGACTACACAGGAACAAGGAGCTAGAGCTAGACTACACACGAACAAGAGGGCTAGACCATACATGAACAAAGGAGCTAGAGCTAGACAACACATGAACAAGGGAGCTAGACCATACATGAAAAAAGGAGCTAGAGCTAGACTACACACGAACAAGGGAGCTAGACTACACAGGAACAAGGGAGCTAGAGCTAGACTACATGGGAACAAGGGAGCTAGACTACACAGGAACAAGGGAGCTAGACTACACAGGAACAAGGGAGCTAGACTACACAGGAACAAGGGAGCTAGACTACACAGGAACAAGGGAGCTAGACTACATAGGAACAAGGGAGCTAGACTACACAGGGAACAAGGGAGCTAGACTACACGGGAACAAGGGAGCTAGACTACACACGATCAAGGGAGCTAGACTACACAGGAACAAGGGAGCAAGAGAGTGCAGTTAAAAAGACAGGGGGACATGGGGTAAGCTGCTTGCGATAACGGTTAGCAGTTAACGAGTCGTGAGTCGTTTGATGGCCTGTGATGTATTGGCCGAGAAGGAAAGAAGACAACACATACTGTCAGCCATGATATAATAAGATAGGGTGGTCAGCCTTATCCTCGCCATGTTTCCTAGCTAAATAAACCCTTAACATCTTTAACATTGTCTAGCACCAATGTATGACAAGTCTGTGTCGACCTTCTGAACCAAACAAGCCCCATGGGAGAAAATAGTCTGCTATGCTGGAAGGTAGGATCTCTACTGCTACTTTCTTGGGCATGTCTAACAACCAGATGTCACGGCAATTCCATTACTTATTATTTAAAACCGACAGAATTCATTGATCGACAACGACGTATTCTTTCACCCCCCCCCCCCCCCCCCCCCCCCTCCTCCTCTTCCCCGATCTGTCAGTAGCTTCAACTGTAGTCGGTAAACTCGGTTCCTATCCGACGCAATTATTTCTGGCAGCAAACGAACAACGTTCCCGGGCTTGATATTCATTTGCCATGCTCATCTTCAACTGTATGCAGTTTAACGCTATATCTTGTTTACACACGAATCAATAAATTAAACTACCATAATTTTCAATAGGCGTTTAATTTCTTACAAATATTTATAAAATATCTATAACTGTTTGTGAAACAAACTGTGTTAGAAACAAACACAAGGCACACTTTTGAATTAACCAAAGACGGACTTTTAAACAAAAGTTACAAGTTACAAACTTGTATACAGAATGATATGTTTACTTGCCTTGCGAACTGTTTTATCCTTAGGAATTGTAATATCCAAGATATTTGTCTGATCATCTGTCATGTTGAGTTGAATAATCGACGAACATCAGAGAGAAAACACAGCCTGTTGCAGGCCGACATGCTCGACGTCTGCTGGCTGGCAGCGGGCAGCCGTGACCCCGTGACCTCACAGGCGGGAGACTTCGTTGTTTTCTTCTGACTTCTGGGTGCAAACGGTTTTATTTCTTCTCACTTTTTGTTACATGTTTTATTATCTTCACTTCTTGCAACTTTTTTAAAAAAAATATTTTTAGTTTTCTTTATTTCTTATGACTTTTTGTTATCATTCTTTATTTCCTGTTTCGTTTCGTTACAGTATTTTGTCTTTCTGAAATTCCTTATACAGTAGAACCTCGCTTAACGAGCACCTCTCATAACGAGTAATTCGCATAAAGAGCAACATAAATTGTAAAAGAATGACTTGCTTAACACAGATTATTTTGTAAATCGTGTTTTTCGGGGTTGTCGTCTCTCTTTTTTTTTTTTTTTTTTTTTTAGTTATGAAGAATATATGAAGAGATTTTAGAACGATCTTTTCTGTCTGCTCATCATACGATCATTTATTTTTATTGATTTGATTTGAACTGAGGTGTACAAAAGTCAGTACTGTTTAAGTTTGTCCTCTTTTTTCACTAAGGTTGTGTGCTGCCGTTTTATACTTAATTGTTATTTAATAATGATTATTTTGTGTGTGATGATGGCCGACGATCATCACAACAAAAATAGAAATTATTGATAATATTAACGATTGAGTAGGACAAACGCTGCGTTGAAAAGTCATCCATGGTATGTGCTGTGCAGTGTGTTCAGAAGAGTAAAGTGACCTATAGCACACATACACACACACATATATATATGAGCAATGACTCTAAGTTAAATAACAAAATAAAACTTCAAATCTTCCTATTTCGCCATAATATGCCGCTAACAAAGTATTTTCCCATATCATTAATTCGGATTGTCTACTGTACTAGTAGTACATTTTACCATACCAGGACATCAGACAAGCGATAAACACCAGACGACACAAAGTGCCACCATGTGGATGAGGACCACCCGTGGAGAGGTCCCGGAAACCGCGTTTAATTCAATTCAATTCAATTCGTAAGAAACAAAAATTCCAAAATTTGGACCTCTTTCAGCTGCCTGACGGCTTGCTTTATCGAAGTCGGTTCAATGGTGGTGTGATTTGTATTTATTCCTTGCGGCGATCATTTTCGCCTGAGTTTTCTTTCATTTGTTGCGTCTTGTTAGCAGCGTGGGCTTGGCGTGCGGCTTGTAGGTTTAGGGAGTGGACATGGCTGTCCTGAGAAGGACAGCCACATGTGCCGGGTGGCCTGGAACGGGATGGGCGGGGTCTGGCTTCTGCTTGTCAGGTTCTGGTGGCGTACTGGCGTCGTTAGGTTGGCGGGGTGGTTTTTCCAGAAAGATGGCGGCTCGGTTTTTTTGGCTTCTGCTACGTTAGTAGCGTCGTCGTCGCCTTCCTCGGTTGTTTCTGTGGTTGGCAATGGTACTCGGTGAGACCCATTTTTGCTGTTCTGCGTTCCATACTTGGCTGTTCTCTAGTGCGTAGTGATCTTCCATGTCTCTTATGACCTGTTCCATGGTGAAGACGTTTCGGGTGGGTTTTTCGGGCGATGCACTGCTGGCAGTCGGAAACTCCTGCTCTGCTTGTGTGTATTCTTCATCGGATATGATCTCTCCATCTGACTGTTCGGTGTCTGTGATGACTGGGATCTCTTCAGAGTCTTCTTTGTCGGTTTCATCATGTTCTGGTTCGGTCATTTGCGCCTGATGCTTCGTTGTTAGGTTGTCAGTGGAGACGCTTTTGTCGGCCTTGTTGGTATTCGGCTTTTTTGTGGCATTTCTTTCTTTCTCCAGCAGGGCTCTTTCTGTCTTAGCTGCTTGTGCTGCTGTTATGGCTTCTGCGGTGGCTTTCTCTAGTTTGGCGGCTTCGTGGCATGCGGCTTCCCGTGCGTTTGAAATCTCGGCCAGCTCCTTCCTTCTCTCCTCTCTCTCTGACTGGCGGCGTATTTCTTCTTCTGCTTGGGTTGCTCTGAGGCTGGTGAGTAGCTCTCTGGTTTTTTGAATGTTTTCTGCGTCTTCGGACTGTCTGTTTGTTTGCTGGGTAGCGTATGCCAGCCTTTCTGCCTTTAGGTCCTTGATCTCTCCTAGCAATAGGGAAATCAGTTCCAGGGTCTCCGTTCTTTCAGCGGCGGCGGTGGTTCTTTCTTTCTGGAGCGCTGTGATTTGGTTTCTCAGTTCGTCGATTATTTGGGGTATATCGATTTGAATGGTGGCGGAGCGTGCCTGATCGTTTCGTTTGTCTCTTTGTATGTTTCTTGGTGGTCTTGCCTCCGGCTGTCTGGGCGCCTGGCATGTATCTCTGGATGAGGCGGCTATCATTTCTCTCCTGCACTTCTTGAGGTATGGGCACCCCAGGTACCTCGCACTGTGTGAACCTGAGCAGTTGCTGCATTTCCGCTTTTTGTTAGGCTTTTTGAAGTCGCTATCGAGTTTCGCTAGCGGGCACTCCTTGAAGTCGTGGGCTCCCGAGCAGTACCGACAAATAGGGCCACTGCGACAGGTTGCGGCGGTGTGCCATGCCCTGTTGCAGCGTGAGCACTGCATAATGTCTGTGGTGTGGGCTCCAGGCTGCTGCTTAGGTAAGCGGGTGCTTGTAGGTCCCTGCGCCACGACTGGGGCGGCTTTAGGTTGTGGCTCCACGATAGGGGAGGCTTCAGGTGTCGGCGCCTCGATAGGGGCGGCTTCTGGTGTTGGCGCCACGATGGGGGCGGCTTCAGTTGTTGGCGTAGGTGTGCGAGGCGCCGCGATAGGGGCGCCTGCTGGTGAAGCTGCTGGTACGGCTCTCCTCTTCCTTGGTGTAGGTGCGGCTGTTTGTTGTTTTCCCATGATAGGAAAATCAATGGTGGCAATTGCGATCTGTGGCGAAAGCTAGGTCCCTTCGGAGTCGGCAAGGCTTGTTAGAGTATCCTAAAAAGGACACCCAAGCGTGCTTTCTCCTTAGTTCTCTAGCAATCGTTAAAAAAACTGGCTGGTATGACTGGCTCTACAACAATGAACCGCGTTTAGCCAATAGGCCATATTTATGGCTGGGCTTTAAGGCGGCCCCTGGCAAGAGGCACGATGGGACTTCAAAATAACGAAAAATTACATCTCACAAGGATATGACTAGTTTATATTAATAATTGTCTACTTTTACTCCTCGTTAGATAAAAGGCGGTGGGGAAATTGTCATCTTAGCGCAGCTTCTTTTGTCCATTACACAGAGAATGAAGTTTATTTGCACGTAACGTCTGTGACCTTTCTTGGACATCCGCACTCGTTAACATATTCAGAACATATAGGGTTTCGCTCGTGGGAGCTACCTCCCTTTCTAGAGAAACTATATGTAGATGAAAGTAAGTGATGTATCTTTTTCTGACTGACTTTCTACCCCACCAGGACATCACACAAGCGATAAACACCCGATGACACCATGCGGATGAGGATCACCGTGGAGAGGTCCCAGAAACCACGTTCAGACAATCGGCCATATTTATGGCCTGCCTATATTGCGGCCCCTGGCAAAAGCCAGAGTGGGGCTTCAAATAACAAAAAATTACGTTCTGAAAAGGATGTAATGGTTGTGTATCTTTTTTTCTGTGGTTACAGCTTTTCATTTACAGGTCTCTTGGCGTAAAATACTTGATATTTCTTCAATACACTGCAGGTAGGCATCTATGAATTTTTTCCACTTCTTGTCATATTTGAAGAATCCAAGCCAAAATTTGTATGCACAGCATTGAAGATTAAATTCATTGCTGACTGAAATGGTAATTTCCAAATCAAGGTTACTACTTTGGCAGAACTACGTGTCTACAAATTATTAGGCTATGTCCCTTAGAAAAGTGCAAAATGAAACTTAACATTTTCAATTTCGTTCTTTTCAGGACGACATTTTTTGTCATTTGAAGCCCTACTCTGGCTTCTGCCAGGGGCCGCAAAAAAGGCAGGCCATACATATGGCCAAATGTCTGAACGCGGTTTCTGGGACCTCTCCACGGCGATCCTCATCCACATGGTGGCACTTTGTGTCATCGGGTGTTTGTCGCTTGTGTGATGTCCTAGTGGGCTAGAAAGTAAGTCAAAATGTAGCCACGCGAATTATATTGGGATGTTAAAAGAGACACATCCTGTGGGGCAATGAGGTATCTATTTGACTTTCCAACTATGAACCAAAGAATCCGGGTCTGTAGGGCTCGGGCATACCCTAATATATGTGCTGATAAGAAACACACACTACATCAAGCGCTTTTTAGTGAAAATGGCGACAGGCTGAACAGGGGGAAATCATTGCTAGGTCGGGCAGAAGATGTTATTAGGCAAATATGCAGCCTAACCGACATCAAACCTGGTGCAGAGTGGATACCTGTGCCTCAGGCGTTTATTTGTACATTTTCCTGTATTGTCACACTCAACAGGCGATGTAGAGAAGAGAATCCTGTTGCTGTTAATGTAGAGGTCAACGCGCTCATCAGTGAAAATTTAGACTAGACAGATGTACTTATCTACACAGACAGATCCGTTATACGCCAAAAAAGAAGAGCATGGGCGTTCACAGCACTCTCAGCAGATAGAACAGTCAAAGAAGCCAACGGCGCCTTCTCCATGACAACCAGCAGCATGACGATGGAGGTGATGACAGTGACGCAAGCATTTGCCTGACTCGAAACACAAAACTACACCCGCGTATGTATACTCAGTGATTCAATCAGTACGATCTGGAGTGTTCAGGCAGGTTCAGTGCGAAGACAATGGCTTGAATCATTACAGAAGTCCACTGTGCTTGGAGTCACCTTTATTTTTGTTCCGGGACCCGGGGCGTCGATGGAAATGAAAGCTGATAGGTTGGCTGGATCCGCTATCACTACCGACTGTCAGCCTATGGATCATGCTATTATTAATGCCCTCAGAGAAATGGGAAGGACAGAGAACCTTGGGTGCAGTGAATCCACATCACTCGCCAGTATGGCAGACTTGGGAATTAAGATCGGCAAAGCAAAAAGCGAGACGCACACCAACAAAGAACTGGTACAATTAGCCATCGTCGGACGTTGGAGTTCATACTGAGGGGAGGATCTGAGCACCTATGGACATGTCCGGAGTGTAATGATAACTAACTAACTAACTAACTAACTAACTAACTAACTAACTAACTAACTAACTAACTAACTAACTAACTAACTAACTAACTAACTAACTAACTAACTAACTAACTAACTAACTAACTAACTAACTAACTAACTAACTAACTAACTAACTAAAGTAATCACCGCGTCCTAATGTCGGACGTAATTGTTTTGTTGTTTTAAAGCCCCACCCTTGCTGTTGTCGTGGGAAAAACTAAGGGTAGTCCCTTTACGGGATGCAGTTTGTCGTTATTTTGAAGCCCCACTCCGACTTTTTCCTGGGGCCGTAATATAGCCTGACGGTTGAACGCAGTTTCTGGGATCTCTCCACGGGCGATCGTCAACCGCATGGTGTCACTTTATGTCGCCGGGTGTTTATCGCTCTGTGTGCTGCCCTGGTGGGGTAAAATGTACTACTACTACTTTTCCAGTTCGCATTCTGCTATTAGCACTGTGTCATCCGAGTATCTCAAATTGTTTATTGTTCTCTATTTATATTCAATCCAGGCAATTCCTCAGTCTATTTCAAAATGTAACAACAATGACGTATTCCATTTTTGAAATCTCTGTCTGTTATGTCAGGTTATCACATTCGACCGACGTCTATGTACATTAGGCAACCTCATGCCTGCTCATTCCTCTGATGCAGCAGCCATTCTGAGGTATCTCTACTGATTGTTCCCATGAGGAACAAACATATACACAAGAACATTTGGTTATGTTAACTTCTCCTGTCTACCTCAAAGACGACACAGGCGTGCTTCACCAATCTTAACTTCCCGTTCATGCAGTTCGTGATAGCGTCAGAGATTCGCCTTATTCCCCAAATTAGTTTGTACAGCGTTGCTGATATCAACTCTGTCTATGCTTTTTCCCGTTTGCATTTATATATTACTTGCCAGCTGGTCAGCTTCTTTATTACCATTTACTCCTGCGTGCTCAGGTGTGTAGATCCAGATGATGGAGGTAACTGCATCTTTCGAGTGCTTTCTAACCATTCGGAGCGTTGCGAATTTTCTGAAGCATGTTCACAGTCTGAAAGATTACCGCGTGTGTGGTCTCTTGTTCTGCTACCCATGCGAGTGCTCTGAAAGCAGCAGTTATCTCGATAGTTATACTTGACGCAGTTATATGGTTGTTGTTGTTGTATTGATCCAGCGGCGCATGAGCTTTCGCCCTTTGGCCCAATGCCATGTAGTGTAATTTACATGTTTTCACACGCTGTTCTTTTCCTCCGTACAAGGTGTTCCACCTCTCTGGTCTCGGAGGGAGTAGCATTCTACTAGTTTCTTTGAGTTTTGGGCACTCAAAGAGATGATGGTCAACAGTTTCGTAGGGGTAGTCACATAGCTTGCACTCTGGGGAGTGTTGTGGCTGCATTCTGTTTAGGTGTCCATTGAGTGGAGTATGTTGTGTTCTGAGTCTGAAGATGGTGGCCTGGTCCCTTCTTGTTAAATGGTTAATGCTGTCATTAGGTGTCCACTGCATAGTTACCTTACACTGACTGCCTATTTTGAGGGTTAGAGTTACTAAAGGACTGTAGCCTAGTGTGTGTTGGTATGTTCTTGAGAACAAAAATAGGTTGGTTATTTCAGATCTATGTTTGTATAAGACGTGTGTAAACAATGTGAATTTAACACACGTCTACAGGAGACACATGCGGAGATCATTACCACAAAGCCACAGTGAAGATGATGATAATTATAATGATTAAACTGAGTAGCAATTTCATACACATGATAACCGTCCCAATTTTTGTGTAGTTTCAAAGCCCCAGAATGACTGTTGTCGGGGCTATAAATATCAATCTAACGGTTGACTGGGGTTTCTGGTACTGGCGCTGGGTGAATCTCAACCGAACGGTGGCACTTTGCGTCACCGGAATTGAATCGCTCGTTGTGATGTTTTAGTTGGATTAAAGGTCAGGTAGTATGATTATCAAGGGATATTATACAAAATATGTTATAATTCTTGTTTATTAACGGTTGCAGCCCTTAAAAAGGTAATTATAAAATCAAATCGGACGAAACAGACGCTAACTGCATACAATATTCTTCACACGAAACACACTTTCACTATCACTGACTGTTTGTATTGTCTACCCTGTCAATGACTGTTTGTATTGTCTACCCTGTCAATGACTGTTTGTATTGTCTACCCTGTCAATGACTGTTTGTATTGTCTACCCTGTCAATGACTGTTTGTATTGTCTACCCTGTCAATGACTGTTTGTATTGTCTACCCTGTCAATGACTGTTTGTATTGTCTACCCTGTCACTGACTGTTTGTATTGTCTACCCTGTCAATGACTGTTTGTATGGTTGTACTGTCTACCCCGTCACTTACTATTTGTATAGTTGTACTATCTACCCTGTCACTTACTGTTTGTATGGTTGTACTGTCTACCCTGTCACTGACTGTTTGTATGGTTGTACTATCTACCCTGTCGCTTACTGTTTGTATGGTTGTACTGTCTACCCTATCACTGACTGTTTGTATGGTTGTACTGTTTACCCTGTCACTGACTGTTTGTATGGTTGTACTGTCTACCCTGTTACTTACTGTTTGTATGGTTGTACTGTCTACCTTGTCACTGACTGTTTGTATGGTTGTACTGTCTACCTTGTCACTGACTGTTTGTATGGTTGTACTGTCTACCCTATCACTGACTGTTTGTATGGTTGTACTGTCTACCTTATCACTGACTGTTTGTATGGTTGTACTGTCTACCCTATCACTGACTGTTTGTATGGTTGCAGATAATTGGCAGGGGACATCAGTGACCCTTGGTAGGAGAAGCACTGATGGACCAGCAGATGATTGGCACAGGACACCAGAGACCCTTGGTAGGAGAAGCACTGACAGACCAGCAGATGATGGGCACAGGACATCAGAGACCCTTGGTAGGAGAAGCACTGACAGACCAGCAGATGATTGGCACAGGACATCAGTGACCCTTGGTAGGAGAAGCACTGACGGACCAGCAGATGATGGGCACAGGACATCAGAGACCCTTGGTAGGAGAAGCACTGACAGACCAGCAGATGATGGGCACAGGACATCAGAGACCCTTTGTAGGAGAAGCACTGACAGACCAGCAGATTATGGGCACAGGACATCAGAGACCCTTTGTAGGAGAAGCACTGACGGACCAGCAGATGATGGGCACAGAACATCAGAGACCGTGGGTAGGAGAAGCACTGACGGACCAGCAGATGATGGGCACAGGACATCAGAGACCCTTTGTAGGAGAAGCACTGACAGACCAGCAGATGATGGGCACAGGACATCAGAGACCCTTTGTAGGAGAAGCACTGACAGACCAGCAGATGATGGGCACAGGACATCGGAGACCGTGGGTAGGAGAAGCACTGACGGACCAGCAGATGATGGGCACAGGACATCAGAGACCCTTGGTAGGAGAAGCACTGACGGACCAGCAGATGATGGGCACAGAACATCAGAGACTGTGGGTAGGAAAAGCACTGACGGACCAGCAGATGATGGGCACAGAACATCAGAGACCATGGGTAGGAGAAGCACTGACGGACCAGCAGATGATGGGCACAGAACATCAGAGACTGTGGGTAGGAAAAGCACTGACGGACCAGCTGATGATGGGCACAGAACATCAGAGACTGTGGGTAGGAAAAGCACTGACGGACCAGCAGATGATGGGCACAGAACATCAGAGACCGTGGGTAGGAGAAGCACTGACAGACCAGCAGATGATGGGCACAGGACATCAGAGACCCTTTGTAGGAGAAGCACTGACGGACCAGCAGATGATGGGCACAGAACATCAGACCGTGGGTAGGAGAAGCACTGACAGACCAGCAGATGATGGGCACAGGACATCAGAGACCGTGGGTAGGAGAAGCACTGACGGACCAGCAGATGATGGGCACAGAACATTAGACTGTGGGTAGGAGAAGCACTGACAGACCAGCAGATGATGGGCACAGGACATCAGAGACCGTGGGTAGGAGAAACGGACCAGCAGATGATGGGCACAGGACATCAGAGACCGTGGGTAGGAGAAACGGACCAGCAGATGATGGGCACAGAACATCAGAGACTGTGGGTAGGAGAAGCACTGATGGACCAGCAGATGATGGGCACAGAACATCAGACTGTGGGTAGGAGAAGCACTGATGGACCAGCAGATGATGGGCACAGGACATCAGACTGTGGGTAGGAGAAGCACTGATGGACCAGCAGATGATGGGCACAGAACATCAGACTGTGGGTAGGAGAAGCACTGACGGACCAGCAGATGATGGGCACAGGACATCAGAGACCGTGGGTAGGAATGCTGGCCAGGGACAGAGTTCCTTTCAGGCAGTCTGTGATGGTAGCCATTTTCTATAAATGACCTGATTCATCAGTGGTTCTCAACCTGCCTAAAGCCGCGACCCTTTACTGCAGTTCCTCAGGTTGTAGCGCCCCCAAACATAAAATTATTTTTGTTGCTACCTCATAACTTCAGTGAATATGTGTTCTCCGATGGTTTTAGATGAGCCTTGTGAAAGGATCCTTCAACCCCAAAATGGGTCATGACCCATCTGGCTGATGCTCAACATTCAGGGGAAAGGCGAGGCGGACATACATACAAACAGTTACTGGTATCATCAGAATTTTAACTCTTTGCTTGCTGCTGAAGATGGGGATGGAGGGTTATGGGGATGTCCCGAGTGCTGTGATGTCGATTCTTAATTCAACATTCAAGGGTCATGACCCCCATCGGTTGTGAATTGCTGTGCTAGATGATGATAACACAGCACAACACCACAAAAGCTACACATCAATCCCATTTTCCCAGTCAGTTCATTTCCCTTAGACTAGGTGACCTGGAGACTGTCTACCTATTTGTGACACTGGGTTTGTCTGAGGATAATGAAATACTCAAACTTGCAGTAAACATGAGTTATCTATGTCCAACCATGACCAGTCCCTATGTGCTGTTCCTATGCTCTGTTCCTTTGTGCTGTCCCTATGAGCTACCCCTATGTGCTGTCCCTATGAGCTACCCCTATGTGCTGTACCTATGAGCTACCCCTATGTGCTGTACCTATGAGCTACCCCTATGTGCTGTACCTATGAGCTACCCCTATGTGCTGTACCTATGAGCTACCCCTATGTGCTGTACCTATGAGCTACCCCTATGTGCTGCCCCTATGTGCTGTCCCTATGAGCTGCCCCTATGTGCTGTCCCTATGAGCTGCCCCTAAGTGCTGTCCCTATGAGCTGCCCCTAAGTGCTGTCCCTATGAGCTGCCCCTATGTGCTATCCATATGAGCTGCCCCTATGTGCTGTCCCTATGAGCTGCCCCTATGTGCTGTCCCTATGTGCTGTCCCTATGAGCTGCCCCTAAGTGCTGTCCCTATGAGCTGCCCCTAAGTGCTGTCCCTATGAGCTGCCCCTATGTGCTGTCCCTATGAGCTGCCCCTATGTGCTGTCCCTATGAGCTACCCCTAAGTGCTGTCCCTATGAGCTGTCCCTATGTGCTGTCCCTATGTGCTGTCCCTTTGAGCAGCCCTATGTGCTGTTCGTATGTCCCGCACCTATGTGCTGTCCCTATGTGCTTTCTGAATTTTGGCTTTCTGTTTTTGTCTAAACATCCTAGTACTCATCTCTACAGATGACAGTGAGGAGAAGCAGGGAGGACAATGAGAAGAAGATAAAGAATAAGAAAAAGAAAAAGATAAAAAATAAGATGAGGACAGGAAGAAATCAAAACATTGATTCATTCGTTATACTATTGTGCCATTGTATGTCACACAGGGCTCACAGTCTACTATTGTGCCATTGTATGTCACACAGGGCTCACAGTCTACTATTGTGCCATTGTATGTCACACAGGGCTCACAGTCTACTATTGTGCCATTGTATGTCTGTCACACAGGGCTCACAGTCTACTATTGTGCCATTGTATGTCACACAGGGCTCACAGTCTACTATTGTGCCATTGTATGTCACACAGGGCTCACAGTCTACTATTGTGCCATTGTATGTCACACAGGGCTCACAGTCTACTATTGTGCCATTGTATGTCTCACAGGACTCACAGTCTACTATTGTGCCATTGTATGTCTGTCACACAGGGCTCACAGTCTACTATTGTGCCATTGTATGTCACACAGGGCTCACAGTCTACTATTGTGCCATTGTATGTCTGTCACACAGGGCTCACAGTCTACTATTGTGCCATTGTATGTCACACAGGGCTCACAGTCTACTATTGTGCCATTGTATGTCACACAGGGGCTCACAGTCTACTATTGTGCCATTGTATGTCTGTCACACAGGGCTCACAGTCTACTATTGTGCCATTGTATGTCTGTCACACAGGGCTCACAGTCTACTATTGTGCCATTGTCTGTCACACAGGGCTCACAGTCTACTATTGTGCCATTGTATGTCACACAGGGGGCTCACAGTCTACTATTGTGCCATTGTATGTCACACAGGGCTCACAGTCTACTATTGTGCCATTGTATGTCACACAGGACTCACAGTCTACTATTGTGCCATTGTATGTCTGTCACACAGGGCTCACAGTCTACTATTGTGCCATTGTATGTCACACAGGGCTCACAGTCTACTATTGTGCCATTGTATGTCTGTCACACAGGGCTCACAGTCTACTATTGTGCCATTGTATGTCACACAGGGCTCACAGTCTACTATTGTGCCATTGTATGTCACACAGGGCTCACAGTCTACTATTGTGCCATTGTATGTCTGTCACACAGGGCTCACAGTCTACTATTGTGCCATTGTATGTCTGTCACACAGGGCTCACAGTCTACTATTGTGCCATTGTCTGTCTGTCACACAGGGCTCACAGTCTACTATTGTGCCATTGTATGTCACACAGGGCTCACAGTCTACTATTGTGCCATTGTATGTCACACAGGGCTCACAGTCTACTATTGTGCCATTGTATGTCTGTCACACAGGGCTCACAGTCTACTATTGTGCCATTGTATGTCACACAGGGCTCACAGTCTACTATTGTGCCATTGTATGTCACACAGGGCTCACAGTCTACTATTGTGCCATTGTATGTCACACAGGGCTCACAGTCTACTATTTGTGCCATTGTATGTCTGTCACACAGGGCTCACAGTCTACTATTGTGCCATTGTATGTCTGTCACACAGGGCTCACAGTCTACTATTGTGCCATTGTATGTCTGTCACACAGGGCTCACAGTCTACTATTGTGCCATTGTATGTCTGTCCCACAGGGCTCACAGTCTGCTTTTCCACTGTGTTCTGACCTGTGCCATCACTTGGATATCAAGGATGGAATCCAGTCCAGTAGCTTTGGCTTCTCTCATCCATGTTTACCTCAGGGTTTCTCTCGGACATCCTTGTTTCTTTATTCCATCTATTTCCCTTTAATTTTCCACGAAGAACACAAACATATAATCCTACTACAGATATCATTTGCAAGTTTATTGTCAAGGTGTGCGCATACAGTGTGCACATGTGGTGTGCACATATGGTGCTGTAAAAATGTTCACATATGAGGTAAACACTGATGATGTACACATCAGCAGAGTGTAATATTCACACAGAGCATCTTATCACAGTTGTAATATCTTAGTACAGATTTAGTACCTCAGTACAGATTTAGTACCTCAGTACAGATCTAGTACCACAGTACATATTTAGTACCACAGTACAGATCTGGTGCCTCAGCACAGATCTGGTGCCTCAGCACAGATCTAGTACCTCAGTACATATCTAATACCCCAGTACAGATCTAGTACCTCAGTACAGATCTGGTGCCTCAGTACAGATCTAGTACCTCAGTACAGATCTAGTACCTCAGTACAGATCTAGTACCTCAGTACAGATCTAGTACCTCAGTACAGATCTAGTACCCCAGTACAGATCTAGTACCCCAGTACAGATCTAGTACCCCAGTACAGATCTAGTACCTCAGCACAGATCTAGTACCTCAGTACAGATCTAGTACCCCAGTACAGATCTAGTACCTCAGTACAGATCTAGTACCTCAGTACAGATCTAGTACCTCAGCACATATCTCGTACCCCAGTACAGATCTAGTACCTCAGTACAGATCTAGTGCCTCAGTACAGATCTAGTGCCTCAGTACAGATCTAGTACCTCAGTACAGATCTAGTACCTCAGTACAGATCTGGTACCTCAGTACAGATCTGGTACCTCAGTACAGTTCTAGTGCCTCAGCGATCATATCTATCTCACAAGACTGGTTCTCCATAGTTCTGTGTCTCAGCGCAGGAGTACAATTACCATATTTGTGTCCAGGAACTTAAAATTTGATCAGTTCTATGTTGATTATATACACTGATTTTTGTTCTCTGTTGGCTTGTCTGTCATGTGCATTGTTTCGTTTTTGTCAGCAGAGGCAGACTGGGAATTCTACAGTATGTCATGTCCCTGTCTCTTGCAATCTTCACAGCTACCTCACTTCACATAGGACTATCTCACTTCACACAGGACTATCTCACTTCACATAGGACTACATCACTTCACACAGGACTACGTCACTTCACATAGGACTATCTCACTTCACATAGGACTACATCACATCACATAAGACTACCTCATCTCACATAAGACTACCTCACCTCAAACAGGACTACCTCACCTCACATAGGACTACCTCACTTTACACATGACTACCTCACCTCACCTCACAGAAAATCTCACTTCAGAAAAAATTACCTCACTTCAGAGAAAAACTATTTTACTTCACAGAAAATTACCTAACTCACAGAAAACTGTCTCACTATAAAAAAAAGCTGCCTCATTTAACATGATACCTCACCTCATGAGAATCTATCTCACCTCACAGAAAATTACCTAGCTTTACAGAAAGCTGCATAAAATTGTAGAACACTACCTCACTTTAGAGAACTATTCGGTTGTCTCAAGATCTTGTCAACTGTTGTCTCAAGATCTTGCCAACTGTTGTCTCAAGATTTTGTCAACCATTGTCTCAAGATCTTAACTGTCTTAAGATTTTGTCAACCACTGTCAATAGATCTTGTCAACTGTTGTCTCAAGATATTGTCAACTGTTGTCTCAAGATCTTGTCAACTGTTGTCTCAAGATCTTGTCAACTGTTGTCTCAAGATCTTATCAACTGTTGTCTCGAGATATTGTCAACTGTTCTCAATATTTTCTTAACTGATGTCTCAAGATCGTGTCAACCGTTGTCTAAAGATTCTATGAACCATTCGTTGCTGTCTCTGTTTCTCCTGACATGGCTGTGAACTCGCAGGATCCCCCTGATGTAGCAACTCATGGCTGTGAACACCACAGTCTCCACCTAGATGTTGCAGCTCATGGCTGTGAACTCCCAGGATCCCCCCTGATGTAGCAACTCATGGCTGTGAACACCACAGGATCCCCCCCTGATGTAGCAACTCATGGCTGTGAACTCCCAGGATCCCCCCTGATGTAGCAACTCATGGCTGTGAACACCACAGGATCCCCCCTGATGTAGCAACTCATGGCTGTGAACACCACAGGATCCCCCCTAATGTAGCAACACATGGCTGTGAACACCACAGTATCCCCCCTGATGTAGCAACTCATGGCTGTGAACTCCCAGGATCCCCCCTGATGTAGCAACTCAAGGCTGTGAACACCACAGGATCCCCCCCCCCCCCCCATGTAGCAACTCATGGCTGTGAACACCACAATATCCCCACTGATGTAGCAACTCATGGCTGTGAACACCACAGTATCCCCCCTAATGTAGCAACTCATGGCTGTAACTACACCAAAGGATCCCCCCTGATGTAGCAACTCATGGCAGTGAACACCACAGGATCCCCCCTATTGTAGCAACTCATGGCTGTAACTACACCACAGGATCCCCCCTGATGTAGCAACTCATGGCTGTAACTACACCACAGGATCCCACCTGATGTAGCAACTCATGGCTGTGAACACCACAGTACTCCCCTAATGTAGCAACTCATGACTGTGAACACCACAGTACTCCCCTAATGTAGCAACTCATGGCTGTGAACACCACAGTACTCCCCTAATGTAGCAACTCATGGCTGTGAACACCACAGTACTCCCCCCTAATGTAGCAACTCATGGCTGTAACTACACCACAGGATTCCCCCCTAATGTAGCAACTCATGGCTGTAACTACACCACAGAAACCCCCTTAATGTAGCAACTCATAGCTGTAACTACACCACAGTATCCCCCCTAATGTAGCAACTCATGGCTGTAACTACACCACAGTATCCCCCCTAATGTAGCAACTCATGGCTGTAACTACACCACAGTATCCCCCCTAATGTAGCAACTCATGGCTGTAACTACACCACAGGATCCCCCCTAAAGTAGCAACTCATGGCTGTAACTACACCACAGGATCCCCCCCAAATGTAGCAACTCATGGCTGTAACTACACCACAGGAACCCCCCCCCCAATGTAGCAACTCATGGCTGTAACTACACCACAGGATTCCCCCCCCCCCCCTCTGCAATGTAGCAACTATTGGCTGTGAACACCACAGTATCCCCCCAATGTAGCAACTCATGGCTGTAACTACAGCACAGGATCCAAAATGGGGCCCTGCAACCTCTACCTGTATGTACACATTAAACATAACCAAAATGATATCGTGTGCATAGACCGACCATCTTTGTGTAAACAGTCATGGCTCTACATCACAATCATATGCAGTCTTAAAAGACACATCAGAATTATAGAAATAAGGCCTTTCTGAAACAATCTGAGATCTATCACAAAGTTTTAACCAAATCTAGGGTGACAATCTTACAACTCACTCTTTGGCTTACCACAGTCTTCCACCCAATCTTGGGCCTAGCACAATATTACATTCTTCCCCGGATATATCAAAATCTGACAAACCAATCTCAGGTCTATCACACTCAGTTCAACACTCTCTTTAAATTTGATCACAATCTGAAACCCGATCCCTAGTCTACCACAATCTCACACACTCCCCAGCACTGATTAAAATCTGACAATCCAATCTCACACCTACCACACACAATCTTACAATCTCCCAGGATAGATCAAAATCTTACAACCCAATCTCAGGTCTACCAGAGTCTTACACTATGTCCAGACCAGGGTAGATCAAAATCTGATAACCCAATCTCAGATCGACCACACACAGTCTTACACTCTACCGGGGTAAATCAAACTCTGACAACCCAATTTTAGATTTACAAACAATCTTACTCTCCCCAGGACATTTCACCTCTTACAACCCAATCTTTATTCTACCATCATCTTACAATCCTCTCCACCCCTCTTCCCTATAAACAAAAACTAACATAGACCACATGAATAAATCTGAGATCTATCATAATCTGACAATTAATCTGAGTTGTATGCAAACCTTAGCTCTATCACAATTCTAAGGACACAATATTTTCCCGCTACAGTCATCACAACCTAGTGTCTTCGACTTCATCATCTGACTCCACATCTGCATCAGTTCCATCATCTTTGCCACCCAGGTGCCAGGTCTCCTTCTTGTGCCGCAGTGACTCCAGGACTTTCTGGCTTTCTTCCTTGGTTGAAAGTTCAAAGTCTACATCTTCAATATCGGAACCCTCATGACTAGAGCTGGCCAGCCACTGGGACACTCTCTCCTTCATGCCATGATGATAATCCTCTTCTATGCCAATCAGCTGCGACTCTAAAGCAGCCACAGATATAGTCTGAGGCTTCTCCACAATCTGGAAGTGTGTGGGTGAGCTGACTTCACTGTGTCTGCGTAAGGTGGCCACCTCCAGTCCTCGGCTGGCGGGCTGGATGCAGGAATGGTAGGAAGGTGGCACCAGATCATGAGATGAGACTAGGAAGCAGCTGGCCTTGTCTCCGGAGTCTCGCCCAGCAATGGCCTGGCTGGGAAGTGGCTCTTGGTCATGATGATCAGGCACACAGTTTTTGAGGCTCCAAGGAGGTGGGATGGAGGAGACAGGACTGTCGCTGTGAGGTGGGGAACTAGAGGGGAAGATGTCAAACACTGCACGGGGCTGGGTGACAGGTGGTTTGGCGGTGATTGTGTTCTGTGGTGAGTTGTACGGGGAACCAGTCTCTGTGAGATGGCTGTATGCTAGATTGTCTGCCCATGAAGGTGCCTCAGACATGAGTGGATTTTCATCATCTGGAAGACTCAGGGACAGCGAGGAAGGCACAGGTGGGAGACTAAACTGTCGACGCCATGGAAGAGTGGACTCTGCTAAAGTCTCCTCTCTGCCTGGACTGTCCCACTCATGATTGGAACCATTCTTGTCCTCACCGAAGGCATCATTTCTGTATCCCCAGTAGGAATCCTCACTGGCCCGGGAACTGTTAGCAGGAATGTTGATGGGGTCTGTTCGAGTCATATCCCCAATGCTGTAAGCTGGCACATCAGCTACATCAGCTGGCACATAGGTAGAGTCTCCACCACTACTGTTGTTGGCTGTGGTTCGATGAAGACCTGCAGAATGTGGTGGCATTTTCAACAGACCTGAAGCATGTGGACTGGATGGGCTGGGATCTGTGTGGGGTTCTCCCGTTGCTGTCTGGCCATCTGTTGACGCAAAAACCAGACACTCATATTAACAAACACAATCTCTAAGCACCTTAAGGTAAATATAAGACAAGTCAAGAACCTTTCCACACTGGTGGCACATCCGGCTTATGGTACCAGACTCATCATTTATAGACCAATTGTTACTTGGTGAGTGATGTGATCAATGTGTTGGCCACCTTTACTTCCCAGGACATTACCTGGTACTCATTTTAGGCTGGGCTGACCTGGCAGCCAAGCTCAGCTGTGAATGCAATGGTCAACTTTGAACTAATGCCTAACTATGAACTAATGGTCAACTGTGAACTAATGCCTAACTGTGAACTAATGCCTAACTGTGAACTAATGGTCAGCTTTGAACTAATGCCTAACTGTGAACTAATGCCTAACTGTGAACTAATGCCTAACTGTGAACTAATGCCTAACTGTGAACTAATGCCTAACTGTGAACTAATGCCTAACTGTGAACTAATGGTCAGCTTTGAACTAATGCCTAACTGTGAACTAATGCCTAACTGTGAACTAATGCCTAACTGTGAACTAATGCCTAACTGTGAACTAATGCTTAGAACTAATGCTCAACTGTGAACTAATTCAAAAATAACGAAGACACCTTGTGTTGACTGGCAGTTTGTCTTCTACTTCGTTTGCCCTTAAACAAGCATTATGTTGTGGTTGACACAAGCACAGCTAGGCTGTGATATCTCATCAACCCAAAACATTTAGTTTCAGCAAAGCCTTTAATCAGTCGCTTTTTATGACATGCTAGCTAGGCGGGCAGTAAGTGTTTTATTTTCTCCCCAAATGTGGCCTCCAAAGTTACACAAGGCCAGCATATGGTGCTGACCCTTTCTCCTGTCACCCAAAGTTACACAAGGCCAGCATATGGTGCTGACCCTTTCTCCTGTCACCCAAAGTTACACAAGGCCAGCATATGGTGCTGACCCTTTCTCCTGTCACCCAAAGTTACACAAGGCCAGCATATGGTGCTGACCCTTTCTCCTGTCACCCAAAGTTACACAAGGCCAGCATATGGTGCTGACCCTTTCTCCTGTCACCCAAAGTTACACAAGGCCAGCATATGGTGCTGACCCTTTCTCCTGTCACCCAAAGTTACACAGGCCAACATATGGTGCTGACCCTTTCTCCTGTCACCCAAAGTTACACAAGGCCAACATATGGTGCTGACCCTTTCTCCAGTCACACAAAGTTATACAGGCCAACATATGGTGCTGACCCATTCTCTTGTCACCCAAAGTTACACAGGCCAACATATGGTGCTGATTCATTCTCTTGTCACCCAAAGTTACACAGGCCAACATATGGTGCTGACCCATTCTCCTGTCACCCAAAGTTACACAGGCCAACATATGGTGCTGACCCATTCTCTTGTCACCCAAAGTTACACAGGCCAACATATGGTGCTGATCCATTCTCCTGTCACACAAAGTTACACAGGCCAACATATGGTGCTGACCCTTTCTCTTGTCACCCAAAGTTACACAGGCCAACATATAGTGCTGACCCATTCTCCTGTCACCCAAAGTTACACAGGCCAACATATGGTGCTGACCCATTCTCCTGTCACCCAAAGTTACACAGGCCAACATATTGTGCTGACCCTTTCTCCTGTCACACAAAGTTACACAGGCCAGCATATGGTGCTGACCCATTCTCCTGTCACACAAAGTTACACAAGGCCAACATATGGTGCTGACAATTTCTCCTGTCACCCAAAGTTACACAGGCCAGCATATGGTGCTGACCCTTTCTCTTGTCACCCAAAGTTACACAGGCCAGCATATGGTGCTGACCCATTCTCCTGTCACCCAAAGTTACACAAGGCCAACATATGGTGCTGACCATTTCTCCAGTCACACAAAGTTACACAAGGCCAACATATGGTGCTGACCCATTCTCCTGTCATCCAAAGTTACACAGGCCAGCATATGGTGCTGACCCATTCTCCTGTCACACAAAGTTACACAAGGCCAACATATGGTGCTGACCCATTCTCCTGCCACCCAAAGTTACACAGGCCAACATATGGTGCTGACCCATTCTCTTGTCACCCAAAGTTACACAAGGCCAACATATGGTGCTGACCCATTCTCCTGTCACACAAAGTTACACAGGCCAACATATGGTGCTGATCCATTCTCCTGTCACCCATAGTTATACAAGGCCAACATATGGTGCTGACCCATTCTCCTGTCACACAAAGTTACACAGGCCAACATATGGTGCTGACCCATTCTCCTGTCACCCAAAGTTACACAAGGCCAACATATGGTGCTGACCATTTCTCCTGTCACCCAAAGTTACACAAGGCCAACATATGGTGCTCTCCTGTCACCCAAAGTCACACAAGGCCAACATATGGTGCTGACCATTTCTCCTGTCATCCAAAGTTACGCAAGGCCAACATATGGTGCTGACCCATTCTCCTGTCACCCAAAGTTACACAGGCCAACATATGGTGCTGACCCATTCTCTTGTCACCCAAAGTTACACAAGGCCAACATATGGTGCTGACCATTTCTCCTGTCACCCAAAGTTACACAAGGCCAACATATGGTGCTCTCCTGTCACCCAAAGTTCTCAACATATGGTGCTGACCATTTCTCCTGTCACAAAGTTACACAGGCCAACATATGGTGCTGATCCATTCTCCTGTCACCCATAGTTATACAAGGCCAACATATGGTGCTGACCCATTCTCCTGTCACACAAAGTTACACAGGCCAACATATGGTGCTGACCATTTCTCCTGAGTTCCATATGCTCTCCTGTCACCCAAAGTCATACAAGGCCAACATATGGTGCTGACCCATTCTCCTGTCATCAAAGTTACACAAGGCCAACATATGGTGCTGACCATTTCTCCTGTCATCCAAAGTTACACAAGGCCAACATATGGTGCTGACCATTTCTCCTGTCATCCAAAGTTACACAAGGCCAACATATGGTGCTGACCATTTCTCCTGTCATCCAAAGTTACACAAGGCCAACATATGGTGCTGATCCATTCTCCTGTCACCCATAGTTATACAAGGCCAACATATGGTGCTGACCCATTCTCCTGTCACACAAAGTTACACAGGCCAACATATGGTGCTGATCCATTCTCCTGTCACCCATAGTTATACAAGGCCAACATATGGTGCTGACCATTTCTCCTGTCATCCAAAGTTACACAAGGCCAACATATGGTGCTGACCATTTCTCCTGTCATCCAAAGTTACACAAGGCCAACATATGGTGCTGACCATTTCTCCTGTCACACAAAGTTACACAAGGCCAACATATGGTGCTGATCCATTCTCCTGCCACCCATAGTTATACAAGGCCAACATATGGTGCTGACCCATTCTCCTGTCATCCAAAGTTACACAAGGCCAACATATGGTGCTGACCCATTCTCCTGCCACCCAAAGCTCCATTTTAAATGCTGAATTAAGAATCAACATCACAGCACTCTGGACACTCCCATAAATGCTCCGGCCCCCATCTTCAGCAGCAAGGGGAGAGTTACAATTCTGATGTTACCAGTGACTTATGGTACATCCATCTTACCTTTCTCTTGAGTGTTGAGCAATGGCCAAATCCTCTGGTCACTCCCCGCAATGCCACACTCCTCAGACAATAATGATCTATCTGTGCCTCTGCACTGTTCACTCGCTCCTAAAGGGCCCTCATAACGTATAGCTTGTCGTACATCAATTTACCACCAAAAGGTGCAGAAATGGCCACTATATTTATCTGCTCATTTCCAAACACACCAGCATGACACAGAGAAAACATCCAAAGGATGCCTCCTACCCTATCAACACAGAGCCATCTGTACAGATAATGGGTGAGAATTGTCATGAATCATTTCGTTGAACTTCTGATTCTGCAGCAGCAGTTACATTTCCATAAGGCCAGGATATGGTGGCAGCCCCCCGAAATTCAAAGACAGTGACATTTAATAGGTCACGTGATCAATTTCACAATGGCCATTGAACTTTAAAAAATACTCCTGCGAGGTCAAACTGGAAGTCACTAGGTCACATGGACAGCATCACAATGCCAATTTTACTTGCCAGAATACTGCATGCTGGGTAGTGTGAACAGAACAGCTTGAGCTGACAATGGGACTTCCTAGTCAGATTTGGAGTGGAATACGGGCCATCCCAAGCAAGTCACTTTAACCCACCCCCATTTTTTTAGGTTACAGAGGATAAAGGGTTAATTACCACCATGGGAGATTTAGATTTTTGTAACAATACTAACATGGGAGATTTAGATTTGTAACAATACTAAACATGGGAGATTTAGGACTTGTAGATTTGTAACAATACTAACATAGGCTTGTAACAATACTAACATGGGAGATTTAGGCTTGTAACAATACTAACATGGGAGATTTATGTTTCTAACAATACTAACATGGGAGATTTAGATTTGTAACAATACTAACATGGGAGATTTAGGCTTGTAACAATACTAACATGGGAGATTTAGGCTTGTAACAATACTAACATGGGAGATTTAGGCTTGTAACAATACTAACATGGGAGATTTAGGCTTGTAACAATACTTACATGGGAGATTTAGGCTTGTAACAATACTAACATGGGAGATTTAGATTTGTAACACTACTAACATGGGAGATTTAGGTTTCTAACAATACTAACATGGGAGATTTAGGTTTATAACAATTCTAACATGTGAGTTTTAGGTTTGTAACAATACTAACATGGGAGATTTAGATTTGTAACAATACTAACATGGGAGATTTAGGTTTCTAACAATACTAACATGGGAGATTTAGGTTTATAACAATTCTAACATGTGAGTTTTAGGTTTGTAACAATACTAACATGGGAGATTTAGATTTGTAACAATACTAACATGGGAGATTTAGGTTTATAACAATACTAACATGGGAGATTTAGATTTGTAACAATACTAAAATGGGAGATTTAGATTTGTAACAATAATAACATGGGAGAATTAGGTTTGTAACAATACTAACATGGGAGATTTAGGTTTGTAACAATACTAACATGGGAGATTTAGGTTTGTAACAATATTAACATGGGAGATTTAGGTTTGTAACAATACTAACATGGGAGATTTAGGTTTGTAACAATACTAACACAGGAGATTTAGGTTTGTAACAATACTAGCATGCAGGTGTAAGTGTAACCCATCCCTCCAACAATCCATTACTTTAATTCGTTTGCTCCATAATGCCTAATAAATCAAAATTTGATAAGACTGTTGTATGTCTACACATATAAGACTCTTTTATGTCCACACAGATTAGACTGTCTTATATCTACACAGATAATATTTTGTATCCACACAGATAAAGACTGCATGTCCACACAGATAAGACTGTCTTATACCTACACAGATAATATTTTGTATCCACACAGATAAAGACTGCATGTCCACACAGATAAATAAGACTGCATGTTTAAATAGACAAGAGTATTCTATGTGGACACAGATAAGAAATGTGTACACTGCAAAGATGGCTGTGACACACCCGTGTTTGGACACACAGATAATAAATGTGTACACTGCAAAGATGGCTGTGACATACCCGTGTTTGGACACACAGATAATAAATGTGCACACTGCAAAGATGGCTGTGACATACCCATGTTTGGACACACAGATAATAAATGTGCACACTGCAAAGATGGCTGTGACATACCCGTGTTTGGACACACAGATAATAAATGTGCACACTTCAAAGATGGCTGTGACATACCCATGTTTGGACACACAGATAATAAATGTGCACACTGCAAAGATGGCTGTGACATACCTATGTTTGGACACACAGATAATAAATGTGCACACTTCAAAGATGGCTGTGACATACCTATGTTTGGACACACAGATAATAAATGTGCACACTGCAAAGATGGCTGTGACATACCCGTGTTTGGACACACAGATAAGAAATGTGTACACTGCAAAGATGGCTGTGACATACCCGTGTTTGGACGGACAGATGGAGCAGGCATGCCCAAGTTTAGCACAAGCTGTGAAGGTTCCCTGTTCTCCGGGTGACAGGAGCTCTCTTGGGCTGAAAATATAAAAAAAAACATATCGATCTTATGTCATGGAAACAACAAAAACTGGCATCCTAAAGATCACTGAAGAACTCTGATTGCATGACGGTGCTGTCTCATTTGTTTCTCTGCTTACTGTCCATGATTTACAACAATATAAATTATATATACCATGCTATCAATGAAATATTTAGTTACTACAGATGTAACAACCAAGCTCCAATACCCTCTCAGAATCAAAGAGTTAGCACTGATATTTCTTTACTTTTGCTGGAATAACTTTCAGTTTATATCCAAACATTATTGATGTTTATGTTCATGTTGACTGTAGCAAAAGCATTTTTGTTTGTCTGTAAGAGCCTTTATTGTTATATTCAAATAGCACACTTATTTACCTTAAAAATGATGTATAGTTCTATAAAATATGTCAAAAATTAATTAAACTGTAGTTTAATTTGTGTATACATCTCCTCGATAAAAACTGAATGCAGAGGGACTCCATTCTTGCACAAAAACGGGAATCCCTGTTGACCTGATTGGCCTATAAATAGAGAAGGCCGTGAGCTAGTCTACTGCAGACAGACCTAGTAAAGTTAGTCTATTGTAGACAGACCTAGTAAAGTTAGTCAATTGCAGACAGACATAAGAAAGCTAGTCTACTGAAGACAGACATAATAAAGTTAGTCTATTGTAGACAGGCCTAGTAAAGTTAGTCTATTGTAGACAGGCCTAGTAAAGTTAGTGTACTGTAGACAGATATAGCAAAGTTAGTCTACTGTAGACAGATATAGCAAAGTTAGTGTACTGTAGACAGATATAGCAAAGTTAGTGTACTGTAGACAGATATAGCAAAGTTAGTGTACTGTAGACAGATATAGTAATGTTAGTGTACTGTAGACAGATATAGTAATGTTAGTCTTCTGTAGGCAGATATAGCAAAGTTAGTCTACTGTAGATAGATATGCAAAGTTAGTCTACTGCAGACAGATTTGGCAAAGACAACCTTCTGTAGACAGATATAGCAAAGTCAACCTACTGTAGACATACATAGTAAAGTTAGTCTACTTTAGACAGATATAGCAAAGTTAGTCTACTGTAGACAGATATAGCAAAGTTAGTCTACTGTAGACAGATATAGCAAAGTTAGTCTACTGCAGACAGATTTCGCAAAGACAATCTTCTGTAGACAGATATAGCAAAGTCAACCTACTGTAGACAGATATAGCAAAGTTAGTCTACTGCAGACAGATATAGCAAAGTTAGTCTACTGTAGACAGATATAGCAAAGTTAGTCTACTGCAGACAGATTTTGCAAAGACAACCTTCTGTAGACAGATATAGCAAAGTCAACCTACTGTAGACATATATAGTAAAGTTAGTCTACTGTAGACAGATATAGCAAAGTTAGTCTACTGTAGACAGACATAATAAAGTTAGTCTATTGTAGACATGCCTAGTAAAGTTAGTCTATTGTAGACAGGCCTAGTAAAGTTAGTGTACTGTAGACAGATATAGCAAAGTTAGTGTACTGTAGCCAGATATAGCAAAGTTAGTGTACTGTAGACAGATATAGCAAAGTTAGTGTACTGTAGCCAGATATAGCAAAGTTAGTGTACTGTAGACAGATATAGCAAAGTTAGTGTACTGTAGACAGATATAGCAAAGTTAGTGTACTGTAGACAGATATAGTAATGTTAGTGTACTGTAGACAGATATAGTAATGTTAGTCTACTGTAGGCAGATTTAGCAAAGTTAGTCTACTGCAGACAGATTTAGCAAAGACAACCTTCTGTAGACAGATATAGCAAAGTTAGTCTACTGTAGACAGAAATAGCAAAGTTAGTCTACTGCAGACAGATTTGGCAAAGACAACCTTCTGTAGACAGATATAGCAAAGTCAACCTACTGTAGACATATATAGTAAAGTTTGTCTACTGTAGACAGATATAGCAAAGTTAGTCTACTGTAGACAGATATAGCAAAGTCAACCTACTGTAGACAGATATAGCAAAGTTAGTTTACTGTAGACAGATATTGCAAAGTCAGACATACTGTAGACAGATATAGCACAGTTAATGTATTGTAGACAGATATAGCAAAGTTATTCTACTGTATACAGATATAGCAGTTAGTCTATTGTAGACAGATATATAGTAAAGTTAGTCTATTGTAGACAGACCTGCTGTAGGCAGACATAGTGTCAGGTGGACAGACATAACTCCTATAGCCTCCCCTCCTCCATGCACTCACCGAAGACCTCCTCTGCAACATGGCCGTGTGTGGGTGAGGCTGGCGTCTGCTCACCACAGAAACTGACAGTCTTGGAAATCTTGCAGTCACCAAGGCCAGGGACAGTGCTTCCATTCTGCAACAGGCCATCCTTGGTTAGGCTGGCTCTGGTCAAGGATGTCTTGTGACCAAACATTTGTTTGAGCTGCTGACTATCTGACTGGTGCAGGTGGGATGGTGTGTGGACCTGTGCTACAGTGTGGCTTCGTTGTCGCACCCACTGAAACACACACATAACAGTTTTACAGGTAGGTAAATAATCAAATGTTGCTTATATCAACTACAGGTGATAATATTAGTTATTCAACAGATCTTTTTTTAATCCAGGTCAAACCATTCAGTACATAAGTGCGTGGATCCCCTTCTCAGTAAATCCTGCGGTGTGTAGCTGCTGGTAACACCAGTTTCATTTGGTTTTTTTCTTCTTCTTTGACTTCCTTATGTTGCTCTTGTCAAAAACACCCAGTTCAACTTGTTGTTCTTGCAGATCTGACTGCGGCTGCAGGTTCATAGTCGTCACTTGGTACTTGCAAATGTCTTACTTCTCGTAGAGCATTCAGTATATCAGCCTGGTCCACTGCTCATCTGCCCCCCCCCCCCCCCCCCCAGCAGCCTTACCTGCAAGCCTATCAGCTTGCTAATTTCCCTGTACACCTGCAGGCCCTGGCACTGAAATAAAACCGATCTTCTGGACACAGTAAAGTTGATAAGAAACTACTGTTTGCCTGCATTCTGTCCTTCCATCTGTCCCCTCAGGGCCGTTGGCTGAATGTTTGACAACCTAAGATCACCAAAACTGAGTTAAGATGGCAGTCTAAGAGAGCAATCCCAGACACCCCAGTCTTCTTCTTCAGCGATCTCTGGTCATGCGCTTAATCCACTGTGGTTCATAAACTGGGATGTCTTTTCAAGGTCTCTTAGGTTTCCCCAAAGCTTAGTTGTCAGTTCTACTGGGCGTTGCCATATGTTGCTCCGCAGCTCCGCCAGGAGAGGACAGTCTTGCAGGACATGTTCTGGAGTCTGTTCAGCACGAAGGCACCGGCAGAGAGCTGTTTGGCTCATACCTAATTTATGTGAGTGTTTATTGAGTCTGCAGTGTCCACTACGCAAGCGAAAAACTGTGACTTGGTCTGTTCTGTTCAAGCGTTTCAGAAAATCTTTTTCGTAGTTATAAAAAGTGTTGGTTTTTCAACCTGTTTTCTGATTTTCTCTTAATGAGAGTTTTGACTTCTGGAAAAGATAGTGGCTGGTAGGTCTGTGGTTTGTTACAGCCTTCCTTGGCTAAAGCATCAGCTCTTTCATTGCTTTTGATGCCCCAGTGAGATGGAATCCACTGCAAGTGAATTTCTGCCTTTTTGGACAACATAGCAAGTTCCTTTGTTAGACTTTGTAGTGTGCTGTCGGTAGGTTTGGACTCAAGCGCCTGTATAGCTGACAGTGAGTCAGTGAGACACCCCAGTCAACCTCCATGGAAGTTAGAACTGGGGCATGTGCAACGGCTGCATCAGCTGGATCAGCTCCTGTGCAGCTGAGGATGAAGGTCCGACTGCCATTACTAGGCAGTAATTGCAACAAGACTGATCAAGTTTTCTCGCAGAATCAAACCAATGAGATTAAATTGATGACAATGTGCTCAATAGAATGGTGACAGAAGGGAGAGTGAAAGACACTCATAAAAGAGAAAGACAAGAAACGGCAAAAAGAGTGAGACAGACTCTCATTAAAAAAAGACAACAGCAAAGGGAGTGAATAATAAAGTACAAGAGAAAATGACAGACAATGTACGTGAGAGAATGTGAAACAATATAGAAGAAAAAATTACTATGTAGGTGAGAGAATGACAGACAATGTAAAAGAGAAAATGACAGACAATGTACGTGAGAGAATGTGAAACAATATAGAAGAAAAAATTACTATGTAGGTGAGAGAATGACAGACAATGTAAAAGAGAAAATGACAGACAATGTAACGTGAGAGAAGGACAGACAATGTACAAGAGAGAATGACAGACTATGTAGGTGAGAGAATGACAGACAATGTAAAAGAGAGAATGACAGACAATGTAAAAGAGAGAATGACAGACAATGTAAAAGAGAGAATGACAGACTATGTAAAAGAGAGAATGACAGACTATGTAAAAGAGAGTAAAAGAGAGAATGACAGACAATGTAAAAGAGAGAATGACAGACTTTATAAATAGAGAATGACAGACTATGTAAAAGACAGACTTGTAAAGAGAGAATGACAGACTATGTAAAAGAGAGAATGACAGACTATGTAAAAGAGAGAATGACAGACAATGTAAAAGAGAGAATGACAGACAATGTAAAAGAGAGAATGACAGACAATGTAAAAGAGAGAATGACAGACTATGTAAAAGAGAGAATGACAGACTATGTAAAAGAGAGAATGACAGACTATGTAAAAGAGAGAATGACAGACTATATAAAAGAGAGAATGACAGACTATGTAAAAGAGAGAATGACAGACTATGTAAAAGAGAGAATGACAGAGAGAATGAATGTAAAAGAGAGAATGACAGACTATGTAAAAGAGAGAATGACAGACTATGTAAAAGAGAGAATGACAGACTATGTAAAAGAGAGAATGACAGACTATGTAAAAGAGAGAATGACAGACTATGTAAAAGAGAGAATGACAGACTATGTAAAAGAGAGAATGACAGACTATGTAAAAGAGAGAATGACAGACTATGTAAAAGAGAGAATGACAGACTATGTAAAAGAGAGAATGACAGACTATGTAAAAGAGAGAAATGACAGACTATAAAAGAGACAGACTATGTAAAAGAGAGAATGACAGACTATGTAAAAGAGAGAATGACAGACTATGTAAAAGAGAGAATGACAGACTATGTAAAAGAGAGAATGACAGACTATGTAAAAGAGAGAATGACAGACTATGTAAAAGAGAGAATGACAGACTATGTAAAAGAGAGAATGACAGACTATGTAAAAGAGAGAATGACAGACTATGTAAAAGAGAGAATGACAGACTCTGTAGGTGAGAGAATGACAGACAATGTAAAAGAGAGAATGACAGACAATGTAAAAGAGAGAATGACAGACTATGTAAAAGAGAGAATGACAGACTATGTAAAAGAGAGAATGACAGACTATGTAAAAGAGAGAATGACAGACAATGTAAAAGAGAGAATGACAGACTATATAAAAGAGAGAATGACAGACTATGTAAAAGAGAGAATGACAGACTATGTAAAAGAGAGAATGACAGACTATGTAAAAGAGAGAATGACAGACTATGTAAAAGAGAGAATGACAGACTATGTAAAAGAGAGAATGACAGAAGAATGCCAGACAATTACGGGAGAGAATTAAAGCAATGCACAAGGGAGAAAATGAGTAACAGAGGCTTAAGGAAGAAACGCAACGAAAAAAATTTTTAGGAGAAGGAAATTAACAACTGGCAGACTTACAGTGCTCCTGGAGTCAAAGAGAGAGTCATGTAAGATGCCCCGCAGAGTCACGTCTTCCCCTATGGATTTCGTCAGCATGGGACCTGAAGTGCTGAGATTAACCACAGTTTCCCTGTCTCTGGCAGATGGGACAGAAATAGTTGCCCTTCTGTAGCCGAGCAGTCAGTCGTCAGCGTGTGGGTGGTGGGGTGCGGGGAGGAGAAAGAGCCAGCAGAAAAATGGTCAACTCACTTTCAGAATGAATAACAACTTGGTCATCTAAGTGCTACAAATATTCATCACAGCCATATTGATAAACAAAGCTGCATGACTTCTATAGGGTTTGTGTTTTGGCTGGCGAAATGTCTGACGCAATAATTTTATTATGAATTAATCAAGTATCAGAAAGTGTATTGATAGGCACTCATAGAAAGAAGTAGTTTTTTTTTGGATGTGCCTAGCTGACCATGTTCTTAGTGCACTTGTATTCATGGCGAGGCGCAGACGCCGTCTGGAGGTGACAGGTTCAATTGCCGGCACGGTAACTATAGCTTTCGATTTTTATGTTGTCTAGTGTGTTCTTCTATCTTTCTACTTCTTTCTATGAGTGCCTATCAATACACTTTCTGTTACTTGATTAATTCATAATATTGAACGGCCTCAAAGGTTCCCCCTCTGTTTATTTATAGAAATAATTTTATTAGTGTGCATTTTCATGACTGACTACTTACTTCCATCAATGTGAAATTGCAATTCTGTTAGCAAATGTTGGTGTTCACATCACCTTCTTCTTCTTCTTCTTCTTCTTCTTATCATTTGTCAGATGTAACTCTGGCAGAAAGTTCTGGTGAACTTCATCTCTTTGATCTTGCTCCTGAACTTGAGTTTTGCAAGCAAATCTATTTTACAGATCTGGCTTATTTGTACACAAACTGCTGGTTCCTGGCCTCTCCAAACAGGGAGTTGGCATCTTTAGCACTGCCTTATGCGTTTAATACATGTGCATCCTTCTGGATTATGACGGGACTAATTGTTTCTCCACTAATGAGATTTGCAAGCAAATCTATTTTACAGATCTGGCTTATTTGTCCACAAACTGCTGGTTCCTGGCCTCTCCAGTAGAAGCTCCTGCAACCCACACAGGGAGTTGGCATCTCTAGCACTGCCTTATGCGTTTATTACATGTGTATCATTTGCACAGCAATGCAGCAATTATGGGGTGACCTGTTTGCAGTAAAGTTGAAACCTCCACGACCACTAACTACTCACTCAAGGAGATATCCTTACCCACAGGGTTCACAAGCTGGTTTTGGAGGAGCAGTAAAGTTGAAACCTCCACGACCACTAACTACTCGCTCTAGGAGATATCCTTACCCACAGGGTTCCCAAGCTACTACTGGAGGCAATCATTAAGAGTGTCTACGTTGTAACTTCTTTGAATTCTGAATAAGGTACCTGTGATCTACCCTGTTGGGTTACCATCCAGAGTGAGGTTTTTGTGGTTCCAACGAGTGATCAAACCTTCAGGTAGTGGCCCAGATGTCTAGGATATTCATGTATGTGGGCTGGCACACATAGTGTTTCCTGTGCAGGAGTGCATGCATGTGTGCATGTGTGTGATGGTTGGGATGTGTGTGTGTGTAAGTTGGGATGTGTGTGTGTGTGTGATGGTTGGGATGTGTGTATGTACGTGTGTGTGCATGTATGCTTACATGTGTGTGTGTGGTTTGGCATGTGTGTGTTGGTTGGGATATGTGTGCATGTGTGTGTGTGTAGGTTGGGATGTGTGTGTAGTATTTAAGTTAGCTTGCGTATCCTTTACAGGACATTGCAGAACCAACCCCAGCATTTTTTTACTGTTGTGGTTTTTCTAGGCAAGTTTACGTCCAGTAGTTAGCCATTATTTTCTGGACAGTCGACTTCTCAATACCTTTGTCGAAACCAAAGCAAGGCGCAAGGCCCACAGATGGGATCAAACCCAGCACCATGGCATTACGAACAGAGTGGGCAATGCCTAAGCCACAAACATTTGTGTGTAGTACATAACAAAATTTCACCTTTGATTTTGAGATATTGTAAATTTCACTCCTGATCGATGGTATTTGTGAATTTACCACTTTATGGTCAGTGCAGATACGAGGGTCCTTATATATATTTATAGAAGTTGTTGCATCTTCTTTCTGTCCTGTCCCATAGCAACACAGGCCTAAATCAACTCACACCAAGTCCATTGTAAATTTATTTATGATTAGCTGTATTTTATAGCAAGTTTTCTGTGACGGATGAGGTAACCAGTTTCAAACCAACCCTCCATAGTGGCCTCTGATGTCATGCATGGCAGGTTACAGTGTTCCTATAGTCAGTTACCTTGCTGAGCAGCCACAAGGAGACACATGTGAAGTTCTTGTGTAGGAGCTAACTAGCAGGTTGAGGCCCCTAATAACTCACCTGAACAAGTTGGCAGTGGAAGGGCTGCAGGAGAGGATCTGAGAGAAGGAGCGGTCCCGGTTCATCCCCTGAGAAAACATCACAGCAGCCTTGGCATCCTGCATGCTCAGTTTGGTGAAGGTGCGCACAATGGAAGGGTTACGGCTCTTGGGTTTCTCTCGCAGCAGCAGGGGCTTCAGGTACTTCGTGTTGTAGTAGTCAAACCTGCGGGGAGAAATGTGGACAACTGTCAACATTTGGTCTGTAATCAGGAACCTGGACATGCTTGCCTGTAAGACTGGCTAACAGCTTACAACAGGAACCCGGACATGCTTACCTGTAAGACTGGCTAACAGCTTACAACAGGAACCTGGACATGCTTACCTGTAAGACTGGCTAACAGCTTACAACAGGAACCCGGACATGCTTGCCTGTAAGACTGGCTAACAGCTTACATCAGGAACCTGGACATGCTTGCCTGTAAGACTGGCTAACAGCTTACATCAGGAACCTGGACATGCTTGCCTGTAAGACTGGCTAACAGCTTACAACAAGAACCTGGACATGCTTGCCTGTAAGACTGGCTAACAGCTTACAACAAGAACCTGGACATGCTTGCCTGTAAGACTGGCTAACAGCTTACAACAGGAACCTCTACATGCTTGCCTGTAAGACTGGCTAACAGCTTACAACAGGAACCTCTACATGCTTGCCTGTAAGACTGGCTAACAGCTTACATCAGGAACCTGGACATGCTTGCCTGTAAGACTGGCTAACAGCTTACAACAGGAACCTCTACATGCTTGCCTGTAAGACTGGGTAACAGCTTACAACAGGAACCTGGACATGCTTGCCTGTAAGACTAGCTAACAGCTTACAACAGGAACCTGGACATGCTTGCCTATAAGACTGGCTAACAGCTTACAACAGGAACCTGGACATGCTTACCTGTAAGACTGGCTAACAGCTTACATCAGGAACCTGGACATGCTTGCCTGTAAGACTGGCTAACAGCTTACAACAAGAACCTGGACATGCTTGCCTGTAAGACTGGCTAACAGCTAACAACAGGAACCTGGACATGCTTGCCTGTAAGACTGGCTAACAGCTAACAACAGGAACCTGGACATGCTTGCCTGTAAGACTGGCTAACAGCTTACATCAGGAACCTGGACATGCTTGCCTGTAAGACTGGCTAACAGCTAACAACAGGAACCTGGACATGCTTGCCTGGACGACTGGCTAACAGCTTACAACAAGAACCTGGACATGCTTGCCTGTAAGACTAGCTAACAGCTTACAACAGGAACCTCTACATGCTTGCCTGTAAGACTGGCTAACAGCTTACAACAGGAACCTGGACATGTTTGCCTGTAAGACTAGCTAACAGCTTACAACAGGAACCTGGACATGTTTGCCTGTAAGACTAGCTAACAGCTTACAACAGGAACCTGGACATGCTTGCCTGTAAGACTGGCTAGCAGCTTACAACAGGAACCTGGACATGCTTGCCTGTAAGACTAGCTAACAGCTTACAACAGGAACCTGGACATGCTTGCCTGTAAGACTAGCTAACAGCTTACAACAGGAACCTGGACATGCTTGCCTATAAGACTGGCTAACAGCTTACAACAGGAACCTGGACATGCTTGCCTGTAAGACTAGCTAACAGCTTACAACAGGAACCTGGACATGCTTGCCTGTAAGACTAGCTAACAGCTTACATCAGGAACCTGGACATGCTTGCCTGTAAGACTGGCTAACAGCTTACAACAGGAACCTGGACATGCTTGCCTGTAAGACATTCTAACAGCTTACAACAGCAACAATGAGTGATTACATCATGTGGCTTGTGCCAAGTCTTACATGGCTGTGTGTATGTTACATGCTGGAAGCTGTGTTCAGTGAAAGAGAAACATTCATTTCAGCATGACTCCATCAGAAAGTAACTAGAAGTTCTTCAACCCATGCACAGCAACCCACCAGTGGGACACACAAAAAACCCAGAAGGAAAAGATTAAGGAATGCTGATCTAGCGGAGGTGATGCTCGCTCAACCATAAACAAAACTATATTACATCAAAGGATAAATAAATGAGGGAGAGTAGGAGGTTTATTCTTCTAGCTTTGCTCAACTGCTGGAAAATCTCAACTCACAAGCCCTATAGCTAACTGCCTTCCAATGTACCTACCATATGAGCTCAAGATGTCCCATGACATGCATCAATGAAGCTGACACAAAGTTCCTCTTTTCAGACTGGCCTCTCCTCACTTCAACAGCTCTGGCAACAAAGTTATGTGCACACTGCTATCACAGCCATCAATTCTGGCTCAAGTGACTGCACTACTTGTCTTACCATAAAAAGCTGTTCCATACTGAAGTTGATTGTTTTCCAAAGAAAACAATCCTACATCTCACAGGTAACATGTTTTATGTAAAACAAAACTGATATTATATATAAGAGATCTGGTAGATGACATGTCTGATACATACTTGTGTTGGAAGGAGTTGTGACCATTCTTGCCAACAATATCCTCCACTCCAGCCATCAAATGATCAATGAACTGCAGAAACAAACAATTTAGGATCACTTCACAAATCTGAACATATCAGATAAATATGAAAACATCAAATGACAAATTAAGTGATAGCTACTGATTGGTGCTTACATCAGAGAAATGTTCACACTTGCCATATTTTGTTGGTGTATAAGACGCCCCCATGTATAAGGTGACAACTAGTTTTTTAACCCAAAATTGAGAAATAAATCAACACATTCAGTGTATAAGACGACTCAGAATTTTACACTCAACAAATTTGGAAAAACGTACCCTCTTACATATGGACAAATACAGTAAATATAATCTTCTTTTTTTTTTTTTTAACCAGTGACAACTCAAATGGATGTGGTAACACAGTAGCTGGCCTTCTGGCCTAAAGAGCTGTTATTTAAATCCATACAACATGTTGTTGAATACTGTGCTTGGATCTCATATTGACCCCGGGTAATAGGTAATGTCCCGGGAAATAAAGGTGGCCTGCATGATGCTGGGGCACATCCTTCACTTAGTGTTTAACTCTTTGAGTCCCAGGGGGTTTAGCATCACAGGCCCAATGGGTAGTAAAGTTAGAGTAAAATCGACATATCATGCGTTCATTGGGTTTCTACATAGGAACTCAAAGAGTTATTGATTGTAAAAAAAACAGATTTGCTAATGGCCTCAAAAGGGCCCTTGACTTCTATACTACATCTCTAGGATATTCAAGAGGAGGCACTCAAATCAGTTTCTCTCCACTTCAACAGTTCTGACTAGAGTGGTGAAGACAATATCTCTGTCACTGCCATAAAATCCTGCTCTGGTGATCAAACTACAGCTTTCTCTTTGGACTATCTTCTTATTAACAGTTTACATGCTCTGGGCCCAGGAGCTCTCAATGTTCAGCATACTTGCATAGAAACAATATTTTTATTTTTACATTTGTTTTATTATATCTGTTACGCATATTATTCATTTACTATGAGTGATTTTATTCTTATTACTACTCTTATTACCGCTGATGTTATTGTTACTATTATTTCTTTGATCATTACTCTAATTTTATTATTACTGTTACTATTACTATTATTAATACTGTTTTTGCTTCTTCATTTATTTGATTCGTTCCGCATTAACTCCCCCCCCCCCTCCCTATGTAGGGACTGGTGGCTAAGAGACACCCCCCCCCCCATGTTCTTGTGGTTTTGTTGACAAATGCTGCTGCTGAAACATCTGATTGTTCTTGTGTGTGTTGTTCTCCTTGCTGATTGATTTGATTGATTTGATTCAAGAACTGACATCACAGCACTTGGGGCATTCCCATAAGTGCTCCGTCCCCATCTTCAGCAGCCAGCGGAGAGATCCGATACTAATTAATACATTCTGATTAAACGTCCGTCTTGCCTTTCCTCTGAGCCTCGAGCATCTGCCAGAACCTCTCGTCACCCCCAACTGCATCAATCTCACCAGACAAGGCACTAATCACGTCTGCCTTACCATATATCAGTATTCCACCAAGTTGTGCAGAGCCAGCCAGTCTGATGATCATTTCCCAACATACTGGCGTGCCCCGGTGAAAAAATCCAGACAATACTCTTCACCCGTGTCCTCCGTAGCGAAGCATGTCACTCTGCACGAAGCATACCTGTCCTGATCTTCCTCAGCATGCTTTCTGAATCAGTTACAATCACGATATGTGTGTGTGTGTGTCGTGTTCTCTAGCCAGCGGAGAGCTGCAGTGACCACCTCCACCTCCATTCTTAAGCTGGATTTTGTGGTATCATATGCTAGGCTCTCCTGCACCAAACGTCGACCATTAATTTTTGCCAAGAAGCCCCAAGCACTTCTTTTGCCTCTTGACACTGAACCCTCTGTGTAAATGATCAAATCCTCTGAGCGAGCATTATCTTGAATTAATTGCTGAATTTCCACCTCTGTGGCACCTGCTGGCCAGTCTCTGCATTCCCTTGCTGCCCTTCACTAAACATCTGATTGTTCTTGTGTGTGTTATTCTCCTTGCTGCCCTTCACTAAACATCTGAATGTTCTTGTGTGTGTTGTTCTCCTTGCTGCCCTTCACTAAACATCTGACTGTTCATGTGTGTGTTGTTCTCCTTGCTGCCCTTCACTAGACATCTGATTGTTCATGTGTGTGTTGTTCTCCTTGCTGCCCTTCACTAAACATCTGATTGTTCTTGTGTGTGTTGTTCTCCTTGCTGCCCTTCACTAAACATCTGATTGTTCTTGTGTGTGTTGTTCTCCTTGCTGCCCTTCACTAAACATCTGATTGTTCTTGTGTGTGTTGTTCTCCTTGCTGTCCTTCACTAAACATCTGAATGTTCTTGTGTGTGTTGTTCTCCTTGCTGCCCTTCACTAAACATCTGATTGTTCATGTGTGCGTTGTTCTCCTTGCTGCCCTTCACTAAACATCTGATTGTTCGTGTGTGTGTTGTTCTCCTTGCTGCCCTTCACTAAACATCTGACTGTTCTTGTGTGTGTTGTTCTCCTTGCTGCCCTTCACTAAACATCTGATTGTTCATGTGTGTGTTGTTCTCCTTGCTGCCCTTCACTAAACATCTGATTGTTCTTGTGTGTGTTGTTCTCCTTGCTGCCCTTCACTAAACATCTGATTGTTCTTGTGTGTGTTGTTCTCCTTGCTGCCCTTCACTAAACATCTGATTGTTCTTGTGTGTGTTGTTCTCCTTGCTGCCCTTCACTAAACATCTGAACTACAGTTTAGTGGAAGTGTGCTACACAACACCTGTAGCAACAATGATACCGACAACCATGGTCATCAGCCCTCTTGTCCAATGTAACCAATCTCTTTCCATGACTTTGTATCAATCAAGTGCAGTCTCCACAATAATGGTTGGCTGTGATTTTCCCCAACACTCTCTGCCTCTCATCACTGGAATACTTCAACCTATGGAGACCACATGACCAACCTGGGTGAAATCTTAGCCAGTACATACATTCTTCTTCTTCTTCTGCATCTTCTTCTTTTTCTGTATCTTCGTCTTTGTCCTTTTTCTTCAACATTCTGAGCCCTTCAGATTCATTGCTTCGATATGGCCATTGTAATATCCTAGCATGATGCATTTCAATATGACCACCAGATTTATTGTCTCTTGAATTCTATCATCACTTCATTCAGACTTTTTCACTTGTTCATTATGTAACCATGAGATGAAAACCAAGGAGAAAAGCCCAGCTGAAAGCTCCCACGATGGTAACAGACAGGTCATAAAGAGTCCAGGACCAGACATGTCTGTGGTCTGCACAACTCACCCGCTTGTGGATCATCTCACTCATCGAGGGATCTTTCTCTTCCGCTCGCTCCACCTTCAGGGCATTCACTACAGGCTTGATGGTGATCCCCTGTTGGAGAAAGGACATGCTGCTGTATCAGCTGACTTCCACAACAAACCTGACACGTGCACACACCACAGTCATTCACTGACTGCCTAGTTACAAGATCATCTGAGACATGTCAGGGGCTAACTAGCAATTGTCAACAAACTTGATGCACACACACACACACCACAGTCATTCACTGACTGGCTAGTTACAAGATCATCTGAGACAAGTACATATCAGACTCTAGCTAGCAACTGTCATGTGAAGCTCACAGCTCTAGTCCACAGATCTCAACATCCCACAACATGTCAACAACACAACACACAGATCTCAACATCCCACAACATGTCAACAACACACAGATCTCAACATCCCACACCATGTCAACAACACACAGATCTCAACATTCCACAACATGCCAACAACACACAGATCTCAACATCCCACAACATGTCAACAACACACAGATCTCAACATCCCACAACATGTCAACAACACAACACACAAATCTCAACATCCCACAACATGTCAACAACACACAGATCTGAACATCCCACAACATGTCAACAACACACAGATCTCAACATCCCACAACATGTCAACAACACACAGATCTCAACATCCCACAACATGTCAACAACACAACACACAAATCTCAACATCCCACAACATGTCAACAACACACAGATCTGAACATCCCACAACATGTCAACAACACACAGATCTCAACATCCCACAACATGTCAACAACACACAGATCTCAACATCCCACACATGTCAACAACACAGATCTCAACATTCCACAACATGTCAACAACACAACACACAGATCTCAACATCCCACACCATGTCAACAACACAACACACAGATCTCAACATCCCACAACATGTCAACAACATACAGATCTCAACATCCCACAACATGTCAATAACACACAGATCTCAACATTCCACAACATGTCAACAACACACAGATCTCAACATTCCACAACATGTCAACAACACATAGATCTCAACATTCCACAACATGTCAACAACACACAGATCTCAACATCCCACAACATGTCAACAACATACAGATCTCAACATCCCACAACATGTCAACAACACACAGATCTCAACATCCCACAACATGTCAACAACACATAGATCTCAACATTCCACAACATGTCAACAACACACAGATCTCAACATCCCACAACATGTCAACAACACACAGATCTCAACATCCCACAACATGTCAACAACACACAGATCTCAACATTCCACAACATGTCAACAACACAACACACAGATCTCAAAATCCCACAACATGTCAACAACACAACACACAGATCTCAACATCCCACAACATGTCAACAACACACAGATCTCAACATTCCACAACATGTCAACAACACACAGATTATCAGAAGTGAACAACCAATTCTGGAGATGAAAGCAGGTGCATCAATGAATGGGACTACTTTTGGCTTTTATCATTCTTCTATTTGAAGAGCCCCCATCCCCCCCCCCCTCCCCTTTTCATTAGTCTCTAGGAGAATTACTTGTTTCTCTTTGTGGAAACCTCATGGCTGGTTGGTTTTTGTAGCTGTTGCATTTACAGGATGAGATACCAAGCCCAAACCTACCCGTACTCATCATTGATGACATTTCTGGTATGGTGCAGTGTTACTGTTCTTTGCTTCTCATGAGGGTTCAGGTAACACATGGGCAGAACATAAATACTGCTCACAAAAAGCACCACTACACACGGAAACAGACAAAAGATCAGACAGAGAGATCAGACAGAGAGATCAGACAGAGAGATCAGACAGAGATCAAAAGAGAGAACAGACAGAGAGAACAGACAAAAGATCAGACAGAGAGATCAGACAGAGAGATCAGACAGAGAGATCAGACAGAGAGATCAGACAGAGAGAACAGGCAGAGAGAACAGACAGAGAGATCAGACAGAGAGAACAGGCAGAGAGAACAGACAGAGAGATCAGACAGAGAAATCAGACAGAGAGATCAGACAGAGAGATCAGACAGAGAGATCAGACAGAGAGAACAGACAGAGAGATCAGACAGAGAGATCAGACAGAGAGATCAGACAGAGAGATCAGAGAGATCAGACACAGAGATCAGACAGAGAGATCAGACAGAGAGATCAGACAGAGAGATCAGACAGAGAGATCAGACAGAGAGATCAGACAGAGAGATCAGACAGAGAGATCAGGCAGAGAGATCAGGCAGAAAGATCATACAGAGAGATCAGACAGAAAGATCAGACAGAGAGATCAGACAGAGAGATCAGACAGAGAGATCAGACAGAGAGATCAGACAGAGAGATCAGGCAGAGAGAACAGACAGAGAGAACAGACAGAAAGATCAGACAGAGAGATCAGACAGAGAGAACAGGCAGAGAGAACAGACAGAGAGAACAGACAGAGAGATCAGACAGAGAGAACAGGCAGAGAGAACAGACAGAGAGATCAGACAGAGAGATCAGACAGAGAGATCAGACAGAGAGATCAGACAGAGAGAACAGACAGAGAGATCAGACAGAGAGATCAGACACAGAGATCAGACAGAGAGATCAGACAGAGAGATCAGACAGAGAGATCAGACAGAGAGATCAGGCAGAGAGATCAGGCAGAAAGATCATGCAGAGAGATCAGACAGAGAGATCAGACACAGAGATCAGACAGAGAGATCAGACAGAGAGATCAGACTGAGAGATCAGACAGAGAGATCAGACAGAGAGATCAGACAGAGAGATCAGACAGAGAGATCAGGCAGAGAGATCAGGCAGAGAGATCAGACAGAGAGATCAGACAGAGAGATCAGGCAGAGAGATCAGGCAGAGAGATCAGGCAGAGAGATCAGGCAGAAAGATCATACAGAGAGATCAGACAGAAAGATCAGACAGAGAGATCAGACAGAGAGATCAGACAGAGAGATCAGACAGAGAGATCAGACAGAGAGATCAGACAGAGAGATCAGGCAGAGAGAACAGACAGAGAGAACAGACAGAAAGATCAGACAGAGAGATCAGACAGAGAGAACAGGCAGAGAGAACAGACAGAGAGATCAGACAGAGAGATCAGACAGAGAGAACAGGCAGAGAGAACAGACAGAGAGATCAGACAGAGAGATCAGAGAGATCAGGACAGACAGAGAGATCAGACAGAGAGAACAGACAGAGAGATCAGACAGAGAGATCAGACAGAGAGATCAGACAGAGAGATCAGACAGAGAGATCAGACAGAGAGATCAGACAGAGAGATCAGGCAGAGAGATCAGACAGAGAGATCAGGATCAGAGAGAGATCAGACAGAGAGATCAGACAGAGAGATCAGACAGAGAGATCAGACAGAGAGATCAGACAGAGAGATCAGGACAGAGAGATCAGAGATCAGACAGAGAGATCAGACGAGAGAGATCACGGAGAGATCAGACAGAGAGATCAGACAGAGACAGAGAGAGAGATCAGACAGAGAGATCAGACAGAGAGATCAGACAGAGAGATCAGACAGAGAGATCAGGCAGAGAGATCAGGCAGAAAGATCACACAGAGATCAGACAGAGAGATCAGGCAGAAAGATCAGGCAGAGAGATCAGGCAGAAAGATCATATCTGAAAGAAGACAGTGAAGAAGGCAATGACAGCTGTGGTGGTGACAAAGAGAGAGAGACAGAGAAAGAGAGACAGAGACAAAGAGAGAAAGAGACAAAGAGAGAGAGAGACAGAGAGAGACCGTACCTGAACGAAGACAGTGAAGAATACAATGACAGCTGTGGTGGTGACAAACATGAGAGATAAGACACAAGAGAGAGAGAAAGAGAGAAAGAGAGAGAGAGACAGAGAGAGAGACAGAGAGAGAGAGACCGTACCTGAACAAAGACTGAAGAATACAATGACAGTAGTGGTGGTGACAAACATGAGAGATAAGACACAAGAGAGAGAGAGAGAGAGAGAGAGAGAGAGAGAGACCGTACCTGAACGAAGACAGTGAAGAAGACTATGACAGTAGTGGTGGTGACAAACATGGCTTTCTCTGGCACGTGGTGTTTGTTCAACAGCAAGGCCAGACAGAAGGCGATGCCGCCTCGCAGACCTCCATAAGACATGATAAACTGATCAATGGCAGTCAGACGAATCAAGCGGCGTCGGTTCACGATGAAAGACAACAGCACTACACCTGTTAGACAAATACAGCCGTGTCACTGAGATGGCACAGCTAGGTTCATCATTTCTAATGTAGATGACAAACTGACAAGCCAACTAAACATTCAGCCAACCAAATATTCAACTAACCAAACATCCATCCAGCTATCCACAATTAATCCACCAACCAAACAAAAAACTAAGCATCTAAGCATTCAGTCAAGAAACAAACCCAACCAGTTAACCACATAACTAACCCAGCCAGCTAACAGACTAACCAACCAACCAGTTCACAGACCAACTACCTAAGCAACCTAACCAGACCAACCACTTAAACAACCCAACCAGTTCACAGACCAAACACTTTAACAACCCAACAAGTTCACAGACCAAACACCTAAACAACCTAACCAGTTCACAGACCAAACACCTAAACAACCCAACCAGTTCACAGACCAAACACCTAAACAACCTAACCAGTTCACAGACCAAACACCTAAACAACCCAACCAGTTCACAGACCAAACACTTTAACAACCCAAACAGTTCACAGACTAAACACCTAAACAACCCAACAAGTTCACTTTTTATTACTTTTTTTTACTACCCCGTGGGCCTGTGATGCTAAACCCTATGGGACTCAAAGAGTTAACCGCTGAGGGATTTTTGAATGGGAATGAACTTGTGCAACATGCACCAGGATCTTCCTGCTGGTTCCTAGCTTCTCAGGCAGATGCACTCTGACTTTGAGAGAAATGCCCCTATTTAGTCACATTTTACAGCATACTTATTAGGGGTGCATTAGGTCTCTCTCCCCCCCCCCCCTCACCCGCATGCACACACACACACACACACACACACACAAACATTCTCTCTCTCTCTCTCTCTGAGACCCCAGAAACAACCCAGGAATAACATGTCCTAAAAACACTGTCTGTCTATGTCTGATGTCTTTAATCAGTTTCTGGGTTTTTATCCAGGAGGTCTGCTTTTCTATCATTCCCTGATATTCTTTGCATTCCTCTTTAAAATGTCTGACTTCAGATTTGTCAAAAACTATAATCTTTTTCTTGTGCGTTTAGCCGAAAATGTAATTGCATTGTGTATGTTTACAGCATGGCTGCGATATTTACACCTTTCGGCCAACACATCTGACTTCTGCAGGCATGTGTTGACAGGGTTAGCCTTCCCAGTACTAGAAACTCTGTAACCATGTATAGAACCCTCCTCACCCGGGCAGTGGCGAGACTAAGCACGCAGTCTAGCAGACAAGGGCAGCAAACAAGAGTCCTCACCTGTTACCCTAAAAATGAGGCAGAACAACAAGGAAAACATGATAAAGTCCAGGTGAAAGTCGTGCGAGTCCATGACTGTGGACAGTCCCAGGAACATGAAGATGACCGTCTCAGAGATAGTGGCCAGCATCTTCATGAAGTACTTGACCGTCGTGGTGGACTTCTTGGCCATGTTGGCCTCTGTGTACTGTCTCATGATGATGCCCGCAAAGGTCAATCTGAAATGATTCATGTTCTGCAACTGTAACCCTTTTGCCCAAGGAGTGCTAAAACAATTTTCTTACTTTCTGGGTCATGACCCTATGATATTTCTTGAAAAAATCTTTTAACAGCGACAATTTTAACAAGGTCACTAATAAATTTGTGTTAACATTTATTTATGTAGATTTCTGAACTATTTATTGTTTATTGTTGCTCATGTTCATTGATTACTCCCATATATATATATATATACGTAAGTGAGTGATCAATGAACACGAGCAAAGTAAAGCCTTCACTTAAACATGTGCCCGGGGGTCTAAACAAATATGTATTAGGTGACTCAGTGACCTGTATCACTGAGGCTTACAGGAAAATATAATGTCAACTTGGCTTTTAAAAAGCATTTTGCTTAAAGGACACCCCCCCCCCTCCCCCCCACTCCACTTTCCCAACAAGCTACTTTTTATTTATATATTCAGATGTTGACCTCATAAACATTTGCATAGGCGTGAACACAGCCAAAGAGCATTAACTATACATCTCATAAACGGGTGGATACAGACAAATCAGAGAAGGGACATTTACAGGGAACTGGTCACAATCGGAAGTGCTCGTTTCATTCCTTTTTGGGGTGACAGGGTTAAATGGCAAAGGTAAGGACTGTTGGGCAAAGGTAAAGACTGTTGGGCAAAGGTAAGGACTGTTGGGCAAAAGTAAGAAGGTCTGTTAGGCAAAGGTAAGAAGGTCTGTTAGGCAAAGTTAAGGTCTGTTACCCAAAGTTAAGGACTGTTGGGAAAAGGTAAGGACTGTTGGGCAATATTAAAGCATAAAATATCAAAGATCACCATCTGTGAGCACTCAGTGTATGTATATCAAAAGAATGTGGTTCCCATAAGGTACTGCTGGGGTGGGGGTGTTGGGCCCAGACACATTTCAGGTGAAGACATCTATGAGCTACACTGGCCAGTTCCCTTGCCCATCGGCGCATGTGTGTGTGTGTCTGCATATGTGTGTGTGTCTGCAAATGTGTGCATGTCTGCAAATGTGCGCATGTGTGTGTGTCTGCATGTGTGTGTGTGTCTGCATATGTGTGCATGTCTGCAAATATGTGCATGTGTGTGTGTCTGCATATGTGTGTGTGACTGCATTTGTGCGCATGTGTGTGTGTGTCTGCATGTGTGTGTGTGTATGTGTGTGTGTCGTGGCATATGTGTGCATGTGTGTGTGTGTCTGCATATGTGTGCATGTGTCTGCATATGTGTACATGTGTGTGTGTCTGCATGTGTGTGTCGGCTTTTCTTTTTCCAACAAATTATTTCTGGTAAGTGTGTGTTAGTAAGTGAGACTGCCTGTGTGTTAGCATGTTGTGAATCTACAGAGTATTTGAAATGACTGTATTCAATCAGACCATAAATATGCTCTCCAAAATTAGAAGGAAAGCCAATATTATTTAGAGAATCAACATTTAGAGTTGAGAGTGACAGGAAATATTTGCAGGAAGACAAGGGGGCTGTGAACTCACGCTAGTATACTTGACATTCCCAAGATCTCAGCAGTCAGGTAAGCCAGGTATCCCAGCACAAATATAAACAAAGGTTCGATGACCCGCACGTGATCTGTGTACTTGGTGATGAAAGCTCCCATGAGTCCGTACAGGACCCCAATGAGGGTTCCCCCAATGACGACGACGAAGAACTGGGCAAAGCCAGCAGCAAAGTCCACCAGCTGTACATTGTTCTCTCCAATGGCTGCAAAACCTTCCATCATACGGTACAGCACCTGCAGACACACCAGCACATCACATGGCGGAGCTCAGGTGAACAGTAACTTATAAACTAGGAGGGGAGAGTTACTTACAGACTAGGAGAGCACAGTTACTTACAGACAAGGAGAAGAAAGTTACATAGCAGCAGAGAACAATTATGTGTACATCACAGGATAGTTACATACATGGCAGCAGAGAACAATTATGTGTACAACATCACAGGATAGTTACATACATGGCAGCAGAGAACAATTATGTGTACAACATCACAGGATAGTTACATACATGGCAGCAAAGAACAATTATGTGTAGAACATAACAGGACAGTTACATACATGGCAGCAGAGAACAATTATGTGTACAACATGACAGTGACATACATGGCAGCAGAGAACAATTATGTGTACAACATGACAGTGACATACATGGCATCAAAGAACAATTATGTGTAGAACATAACAGGACAGTTACATACATGGCAGCAGAGAGCAATTATGTGTAGAACATGACAGGACAGTTACATACATGGCAGCAGAGAACAATTATGTGTACAACATGACAGGACAGTTACATACATGGCAGCAGAGAACAATTATGTGTACAACATGACAGGACAGTTACATACATGGCAGCAGAGAACAATTATGTGTAGAACATCACAGGATAGTTACATACATGGCAGCAGAGAACAATTATGTGTACAACATGACAGTGACATACATACCACAGTGACTCCATCGTTGAGCAAAGATTCCCCAAAGACCAGGATGTACAGAATCTCATTGACCTGGATCTCTTCAAAAATGGCCAGCACAGCAACAGGGTCCACGGCAGAGATGAGGGCACTGAAGATCAGGCAGTTGAAGATGCTGATCTTCTGGTCAATCCAGCCCAGGTAGCACATGGTCCACAGGCCAGCACCTGAGAACATCAGAGGTCAGTCAGTTCTCACACACATAACATGACTCTTGTCTACCTTTTTTTTCTTCTGCAATTGGCTTCAAATTAAGGGTGGTCGGTAAATAGTGGCTTACAGAGAGACTGCAATATCTGCATCTTGTGGGCTGAAGCATCCTCTTTCACCATACACCTAATCAGTCACCTGTTGTGAGGGGAGGTTGTGGGTCTACTCTGATTGTTCCAGCAGAACAGAACTTGGAACCTACATGGGGACATCTAGTATACCTGGTGTATGACCTGTGTCCAGAAGTTTACTCATTCAGTACCAGCAGACACATCACATTTGTTAAGTCACTACAAAGATAACCAGATTTTCCTATCTTCTATCACAGACAAATATGTATATTCCCATTTTGTACCTCACTTTTCAATGCTACTACTTCTGTCCTAGAATGTCTCAGGTAGACACCTTTGTTCCTCATTATTAACTCTTTTAAGACAGATAGCCAGTTAACTGGCTTATGAAGTTATCCCTATCGGACAGCCCCCAGTATACTGGTGTATCATAGAGACACTCCAATTTTGTTCCATTTGTAAAGAAAACAAACTTTTATGAACAAGTTTTCGAAAACATTAGGATTAACAACACGATGTTGTTTCGTTTGCGATGTCCTGCGTGGCATTTGCCTCACTTTATGATTTTGTAAAAATTATTTGTTAGTGATACAATTTTTATGTGATTGTTCTATACTAAATGATAAGGGAAAATGTCTAGAACTGTTCATAATGCTCTGTCGTTGACTAATCTCTGCCAGATGGTGATAATAGTCTTGATTTTATGATTTATATCTAAGTGACAAACCTATTGGTGAAAATTTAGTTTAGAAAATGAAAATTTAACAAAATATTTTAATCAGATCATCTGTTTCAATCAGCTGTTTTCCCGATTTTCGGTTGTTGCGAAATCTAACATTCATACAAAAATGATCCAACATGACATTTAAATTAATTGTTTCCAGAAAAGCTAGCTGATACATAATTGAACAGAGGAGGCAGGTGAATCCTTAGAATTGGATAGCAGTGTTGTTAAACAAGTAAACAAAAGTAAGGTAGGCACAACATTTTTTATGTAAATAATCTTCACATGTGTCCAGCATCCTTGAATGTTGTGAGATTTTAAGAATATTTTGTTGTGATACTGACAATTGAATAGTTTACATTTATTCTGCACTCATTTATCTTTAATTTGATATATTATGTGTCCCGATACAGCCAATACTTTTTCTTCAGGAAGGTTTGTCGTGTTGCAGTAAAAACAATTCCGCTCAAAATTATTGCTGTCCAAACCCCAGAGAAAAATGTCCTGAAAGAGTTAATTACTTGTAGCCTCAACTCCACGAGACAGAAAGGGGCTGAAATAAATGTCTGGGACTGGACCAGTGAAGCAAAGAATGTCGACACCTGCTAAGTGTTCATGACAATAGGGTTCTGCTGTGCTACACAGTCAAATATGGGAATCATAGCTGATGGCGATGTGTCACCAGCAAGGTCTGCTGAGATCAAGTAAGGTCAAGAATGAAGCTCTTTCTCCACAGTACAAAGCCTGGGCGCTGCCCAGAGTGACTGCATGTTGTATATATGCAGCATGATCCCTTGTGTACTCACAAGCAAAGAAACCTCATTACATTGGAACAAAGCAAGCTGCAGAAGCTGTTGGATCATAAGAGCTGACTCTGTTATACCAGAAAGGCTCGGTGACACAAGAAATACTCAATGATAAAAGGCACACTCAATGGTACAAGACAGACTCAATAACAAAAGACAGACTCACTGATGAAAGAAAGACACTGATACAAAACAGACTTAATGATACAAGACATGCTCAATGATACAAGACAGACAGACCCAATGATACAAGACAGATAGACCCAATGATACAAGACAGACTCAATGATACAAGACATGCTTAATGATACAAGACATGCTTAATGATACAAGACAGACTCAATGATACAAAACATACTCGATGATACAAGACATGCTCAATGATACAGGACATGCTCAATGATACAGTCATAGAAACAGTCTAGACATACACAGCAAAAAAGACTCACAGAAACCAGACAGACTTACAGACAGAGAGCAGACAGACAGACTTACAGAGAGAGAGACCAGACAAACTCACAGGTAGCATAGCAGACAGATTCACAGACAGAAAACAGACAAACTCACACAGAGAGACTCACCGATGCCAAAGGTGTTCCACAAGGTGTTAAGCACAGCCAGCAGCAGAATAGTGCCCATATTGTTGAAGAAGGCGCGGTTAGGCATGTTGTAGCCGGCATCATAGATGATTGGCGGCAACAGGAATAGGAAGAAGATGTTGGCGTCAAGGCTGTACTGTTGGCTACTGGCCGTCTCCGTAAAGTAGAGGGTAACACCCACAAGGATGCCCAAAGTGATCAGAAGACAACTCTCAGGGAATATGTGCGGCAACTTGTCATACAAATGGAAGCCTGAAACAGAGAACACAAGCACTCTTGTACAGGCAGACAGACGGTAGGTATATGTGACGGTAGGTATGTGTGACGGTAGGTATGTGTGACGGTAGGTATATGTGACGGTAGGTATATGTGACGGTAGGTATGTGTGACGGTAGGTATGTGTGACGGTAGGTATATGTGACGGTAGGTATGTGTGACGGTAGGTATATGTGACGGTAGGTATATGTGACGGTGGGTATATGTGATGGTAGGTATGTGTGACGGTAGGTATATGTGATGGTAGGTATGTGTGATGGTAGGTATGTGTGACGGTAGGTATATGTGATGGTAGGTATATGTGACGGTAGGTATATGTGATGGTAGGTATATATGATGGTAGGTATGTGTGACGGTAGGTATATGTGATGGTAGGTATATGTGATGGTAGGTATGTGTGACGGTAGGTATGTGTGACGGTAGATATATGTGATGGTAGGTATATGTGACAGTAGGAGGTATATGTGATGGTAGATTTATGTGACAGTAGGTATATGTCATAGTAGGTATAAGTGACGGTAGGTATATGTGACAGTAGGTACATGTCACAGTAGGTATATGTCACAGTAGGTATATGTGACGGTAGGTATATGTGACAGTAGGTATATGTCATTGTAAGGTTTACATGACAGTAGGTATATGTGACGGCTGGTATATACGACGGTAGGTATATGCGATGGTAGGTATATGCGAGGGTAGGTATATGTGATGGTAGGTATATGTGATGGTAGGTATATGTGACAGTAGGTATATGTGAAGGTAGGTATATGTGATGGTAGGTATATGCGACAGCAGGTATATGTGAAGGTAGGTATATGTGACGGTAGGTATATGCGGCGGTAGGTATATGTGATGGTAGGTATATGAGATGACAGGTATATGTGATGGCAGGTATATGTGACGGCAGGTATATGTGACAGCAGGTATATGTGATAGTAAATATACAGCCAGTATATGTTGCAGCAGATAATGTGAGTCTTCGTGTGAGTTCGAACCCCATTTTGGCAAATCAACAAAAAAAAAACGAATCAATAATAAACCTGCAGTCCCCAACAAGAATGTCGTAATAGGCTACTAATTAAGAGTTAGTTGAAAAAGGATGTGTCAGCGAAAGAGGCAGAAATTACTGCTATAACCTGAATACAGTGTGCCAACCGTCAGGGCTTAGAAAACCCACATATTAAGTGACACAATGTTAGTAGGTTAGTTGCATATCCTTTACAGAACGTTGCAGAACCAACCCCAACATCCCCTTGATGTTATGTGGCTTTTCTAGGCAAATTTACATCCAGTAGTTTGCCATTGCCTCTGGACGGTCGGCTTTCTTGATACCACTGTCGAAACCAACGCAAGGCGCATGGGACCGCAGCTGGGATTGAGCCTGGGATTGAGCCTGGGATTGAGCCTGGGATTGAGCCTGGGATTGAGCCTGGGATTGAGCCTGGGATTGAGCCCGGCATGAAGCGTTTGCATCGACTTAGCCACAGAGCCGACTCAATGTTAGTAAGATTATCTAAATAATCTTAGTACAATTGCTACCTTAATCATACCCCAAAAAAATATGGAAACAACACAATGTTGGAAACAGTAATATATGCAGGTGAAACATAGACAAAAAGCAGACAAGTTGACAAACATTTACTTACGGCAAAGATGTGGTTTCTGAGAAGAATACAAAGAGTTAGACCTAGCAGTCAATATGTTGTGGATATATGATGAGGTGACAGGTTCAATTCCCGGCACGGTAACTATAGCTTTCGATTTTTATGTTGTCTACCTGTTCTTCTATCTCTCTACTTCTTTCTATGAGTGCCGTTCACAATACTTTCTGTTACTTGATTAATTCACAATATTTAACGGCCTCAAATGGTTTCCCCCTCTGTTTATTTATGGAGATATGATGGGAAGGAATGGATTGATAACATAGGAAATGGACAATTAACATTTGAATTTCCACTACTCTTTTTTTCCCCCTACTATAATTATATACTATCACTTTACTTTTATGACTACTTTTGGAGCACTGGTTTATTTTATTTTATTCATTCCACATCACTTTTTTATAGTCTCTCACGTGACCATCCGTTTGTGGTTGCAGTACTCTCCCCTTTGTTACTGTTGTAAAGTTGAGTCTATGGGGAGAAAAGCCCTGGCCAAAACGTCGATTTGTTTTGTGCACATTTTTCTGCTTCCCCATTCATGTTGGTCACAGTTCACTGGATTCATTTCTTGAAAGGAGAGTAAGAGGAAGGCAAAGAGATAAAGACGTGATGGCCTCGCCAGATGGATGGGGCTAGACAAAAACACTCAACTCATCTGTGATTCTTGTCATCATTTGAGTGAGTTCCGGGGCCCTATTATAGGGAAAACAAGAATAGACCTACTGCCTAATTGGGAGCTTTCTTCGAAGTCGGAGTGCATCTGCCTGATAGGCAAGAAACCAGCAGTCTGCATACAAATGAGTCTGATCTGTAAAACGGATGCGCGCGCAACACTCAGGTTCTAAAACAGGACTGTAGTCCAGAAGTGGACGAACAACCAGAACTTTTTGCCGGAGTTTACAGCCTACGCTTACCAGCACGCCACAGGATGGTGATGATGAACGTAAATTACATCTTTATTTTTTTAACTACACAATACATAATATAAGAAATATATACTCTGATAATTCGATGAACAACCCTTTTTTATCCATTATAACACTGAACAGTAGAATATCTTTGTGAGAACTGCTGCGGCGGCTAGTACAAGATGTCGGCAACAAGAAGCATCGCGCAAGTCAGGACAAGTGTCCGGGCATCACACCTGCCGTATCCAAGCAGTTGAAACCTGGACTGAAACGTTGTAAAAGAGACAGCCAGAAGACAAGGACACCAAGCAGAGGCGCGTAGTGGGGCTGGCAGAGCCAGATCACCCACACAACAAATGTCCTCGGGTCGCGTGTCCTGGCTCCAGCAGTGCGGATGTGTGGCCAGCACGTGCGGCTCACGTTTGTCTGTTATATATGAGATGTCATGTGAGAAATGTATGTCATGTGAGAAATGTATGTCATGTGAGAAATGTATGTCATGTGAAATTGTGTGAACTCCTGTGTAAGCGTACATGAATGCAGCGTTTGCGTAACATGAATATATTAGTTTGTACAAGCCTTTGGTTTTATTTCTGAAAATTTTAAATACAACAAATGCGAGTGTGCGAGCCAAAGACGGAGAACGACATCACAATCGAGACATTACAAGTTGGTGATCCGCCCTTAACTTTAGCAGACAGCCAAGAGTTCCTAATTCAGATTGTATAAATAATGAGTGAAGATAGAGAAGAAAAAGTAGAAGAAGAGGAAGAGAAAGAAGAAGAAAACGAGGAAGAGGAAGTAGGAGAAGAAGAAAAAGAAGAAGGAGGAGAAAATGAAAGAAGAAGAAGACTGAAGTATACCCATCAATGAAAAATGTCAAATGTGACGTAAACTCAACCCTGCTGTAAAGGTATGAACCCAAACAATAAACACGCAGCCAGAAAGGGAAAAAAAAGACGACTAAGACGTGGACACACAAAAGAATGGTAATATTTCATCAAACAAAAGTATTTAATTACGGAGGTACTGAAAGCACTGGCAATGGAAAGATTGTAGCTGATATAACGACAGTTAGTTGCGTATCCTTTACAGGACGTTGCAGAACCAACCCTAACAGTCCCTGGCTGTTGTGTGGTTTCTCTAGGCAATTTACATCCAGTAGTTTGCCATTGCTTACTGGACGGTCGGCTTTCTTGATACCACTGTCGAAACCAACGCAAGGCGCATTACCCGCAGCTGGGATCGAACCTGGCATCCCGGCATTACGAAGGCGAAGCGTTCGCATCGACTTAGCCACAGAGCCGACGATATAACGACAAGACAGGCAAAATATGTCGGCAACCTGAAAAGTCCTTTACAAACAATAGACTGGTTGAGACGGCAGAGCTACAGGGAGCTACAGTAAACAGTCAGAAGATAGATGCTATCTGCTGAACACGCACGCCTGCACACACACAAATGGACGTCCGCTCTGATGTAGACCACTTTGCAAGGCTACTTGACGGGCAGCCCGTCTAGCAAGTGGTCAGCGGATCACTTCATCATCATCATCATCATCATCTTCTTCTTCTGTACGCCCTCTTTTACTACCTCGAGTGTCGAGTGAGATATAAGGTCCTGCTTCGTGCTCTTCTGGCTGCTTCGGGCATTGACACATTGTGATGCTGTAGAGTTTCTCTGATGTTATCTTTCCATCTTGTTCTTGGTCTACCGACTGGTCTACGCCCTATCCTCTTTTCGTTATATGCCTTGTATGGTACAGCATCAGAAGGTATTCTCTCCAAGTAGGCAAACCATTTGATTTGCTGTCCTTGTTTGTAATTTAGAATTGGTTCTGTGCCAACTTTATCTCGCATGACCCCATTCCTGACTTTATCTCTTCTGGTCACTCCTACAATCCTTCTCAGACACCTCATTTCCATGGTTGCTTAACTTGTAAGTTTTAAAATGACGTGTCCACGCTGGGGCAGGACGTGTGGTCAGTGTCAACATTTTGGCTCCTGACTGGACTTTTTAATAGTCCTGCACTCGTGTGTCGGCTGGTCAACTCATGAAACATCATCTGCCAGACAGACATTTTGTTAACACAACTAAAGTGGACAGACAGGCAGATACGGATGTGGTTAAACAATGGCTAAAATGACAAGCAACAGTCGTAGGTTGACACAGAATGGCAAGCGAGCAAGTAGATATGCGACAGTCAGTTTGCCCAGGCTGTCTCTCTCTCTCCCTCTCTCTCTCTCTTTCTCTCTCTGTCTCGCACACACACACACACACACACACACACACACACACACACACACACGACAACAATAAACACACATCTGACTATGATATAGACTCTTATGTCTCCGTGTTTGTAACACTGTCCTTTCCTGACCACCCAATCGGAGCAATCACACTGAGGACACACAATCTGGCCAGACAATCTCAACATGCACAAACAAACAAATAAACTAATGAAGTAACAGAAAGTGTATTGATCGGCACTCATAGACAAAGCATTAAGGTCTACTGTGTTCGTAAATTGTTGCTGTGATTGTTATTCGACATATGCTTCGTTAATATAAATGTATGTAACCAATGGTGCCATTGCAATGGTTTGAAATGAATTCTGTCCGTATTCCATAGTTTTGGATTTCAAGTTGTACGATAGACATGGCCAATAAGACACCTTTTTTGAGGGGTGCCTGGTTGACCATGTTCTTAGTGCACTTGTATCCATGGCGGGGCGCACACGCCGTCTGGAGGTGACAGGTTCAATTTCCGGCAAGGTAACTAAAGCTTTCGATTTGTATGTTGTCTAGTGTGTTCTCCTATCTTTCTACTTCTTTCTATGAGTGCCGATCAATACACTTTCTGTTACTTGATTAGTTTATAATATTCAACGGCCTCAAAGGTTCCCCCTCTGTTTATTTATAGGACAAACAAACAAAGCAGCCGATACATGAGCTATTTGTATCAAGGTTGTGATTTCAAAGCCAGACATGGGCACTCCTTGAGATAAAAAAAAACAACAACTCAAAACTACACACGTGAGACTAGGTGTATAAGCAATGTGGCGGGAAAAACATGAGACAGTCATCAGTGAAGAACTAACAACCGTCGCAGTCTCAACGGTGAATAATTTTACAGATTATCAAAGAATCAAATGGTTTGGTGATCTGGTCAGAATGAAACAAAACCAGCAAGCAACTATAGCGTGCTATATGAGAACAGCAGGTTACAAGGCAAGAGGTCGACCAAGACAGAAATGGGTGGATATAGTAAAAGAGGCACTACAGAAACGCAATATGACATTACATGCAACTACTTGATAGACTGGCAGGTGCTGCATTAATTGAAGATGGATCACGTGGACATTGTCAATGCCCTTAGAGAGATATGACGTTCTGAGGATTTTTGAATCAACGTCTCCACATCACTGCTAAGAATACGCGAATTTGGAGTAAAGATCGGCACAGCCAAGCATGAGAAGCAAACTGGACGCACACGAAGTCTTGTTAACAAACATAGGACTGATACTATTAACCACGCGAAGCTGATGAATATGTTGAGAGGGTAATCTGAGCGCCTATGGATGTGCCCGGAGTGCTGTGAAGATAATCTAACTCATATTACTCATAACATGCAACTAGCTAAGAAGGAAACGACATCTAACTACTCTCTGTAACACTTGACTGCACAAGCAGTAGGACAACAGAAACAAGTTCCTATTGGGGTTTCTTAGCAAAAGTTAAAGGTCGACGTTTGGTGCAGGAGAGTCTAGCATATGATACACAACATCCAGCTTAAGAATGGAGGTGGAGGTGGTCACTGCAGCTTTCCGCTGGTTAGAGAACACGACACACACACACACACACACACACCGTGACTGTAACTGACTGAGGAAGATCAGGATAGGCATGCTTCATGCAGAGTGGCATGCTTCGCTGCGAAGGACACGGGTGAGCAGTATTGTCTGGATTTTGTCACCGGGGTTGCCGGTGTGTTGGGAAATGAACAGGCGGACAGACTGGCTCTGCACAACTTAGTGGAATACTGATGCATAATAAGGCAGACGTGGTTAGTGCCTTGTGGGAGAGCGTGTACAGTTCAGAGGAGCAGATGGATCACCATAGTCTGGTGAGACTGATGTAGAGAGAAGTGACGAGAGGTTCTGGCAGATGCTCGAGGCTCAGAGGAAAGGCAAGACCGACGGTTAATCAGACTTTTACTGGCACCATTAGTATCAGAACTCTTCGCTGGCTGCTGAAGATGGGGACGGAGCGCTTATGGGAATGCCCCTACTGTGTTGCATGTCGATGAAGGCTTTCAAGACACAAAGCTAGAATTACTTGTATGGAATCATTTGTGTAAAAGTAATTTTCTCTGATTACTAGGGTTCTTTTCTGTTTAGCGAGCACATCACGAGAGATTTAGACACAACCCATATTATAGGGGGGTCAGGGTTAGTAGTAGTCACCATTCGTTTAACACAAACCCTACCCTAACCGTCCTATAATATGGGATGTCTCTAAATCTTGCGTGATGTGGCTCGCTAAACAGAAAAGAACCATTACAAGTGCAGAATTACTAGTGTAAAATTACCAGTGTGTAGAATTACTAGTATAGAATTACTAGTGTAGAATTACCCAACCTTGGGCTAATGTTTGCTCACACAGTAGGCAGTACAATGAACCCACAACTCTGATGTTACCACACAACTCCATTCAGTCCCCTCCCACAATGTCAACCACAGCAACAAGAGCGAAACAAGTCGGCCACAAGATGGCCGGCTCTGACATCTGCGGCTACTCCCCCACAACAAGAAGCCATGTGCACCAGCAGACGTTATTGATTGTCTTGTGTACAAATCGTAAACTACGTCACTGCTGTGGGGAGTTCAATGTTGCCCAATGTAACGATTATCTGTGATCCACCAACGTCAACAGTCACAGACCCTGGTAATCCTTCACGCCTATTCATGATCTACATAATGGCGACTGGGGAAAGGGGTGCAGATCTGAACACATAGCACTTTCACTGGAATGTAGTTTTACTTGCTCTGTCAACGAATTGTTACTGCTAGATCACCGCCTTCTCCAGATAGAGAAGGCCGTGGCTAGATCAAGTCGGTCAAGTCAATTCATTACCCTTTACTACTGCCGTAATGGAGGGTGGTCGGGACGCAAGCTTTATTAGCTTTATTTGTTGTCCCATACATACATTTTTGTTAGACCACACTCTTGTGAGTTTAGACAGCACTGCAGAAGCCTTTCCTATTTGTCTGTTTAGTTCTGCGTCTAGGGAAAGACGCCCCCTTCCGCATGCGTTAAGACGCCCCCCTTCCACCACCCCTGTGCCCGAGGGAAGCCCATCCAATGCTTGGCTGATATTTGTGACCTGTAGGCTCAATGTCTAGTTCACTCTCGCTAGGCAGAGACTAAAGGTGAAAGGTAAAGTCGGGAGATGTGAACCAGCGTCATTGCACATAAGTACTCTGCCACCAGTACGGACAGCTGACAAGAAACTGTGTCGCCGTCTGCACGCAACTCCGTAGCTACAGCGACGTTCCTCCATTTACCCCAGAGTGTTAACTCTGGTACCCATATCATAGAAGCTTGGTGAACCGGCCGTGGGCTGCAGCGAGTCGCAGCTGGATTTGAAAGCGAGCCTCCTATCGACAGCGCTAACGCGGCTCGTTAGGGCAGAGACTAAACTGCATTGAAAGCCTCATCTCTCCCACAGGTGTTTGGAAAGTTCTTGGTAATGCTCCACCCTACGTTCCAGTTGCATTCTAGATCCTTGATAATCTCGCCACTGGCTGATTTGAAGCTATTTTTCATTTTACTGGTCCAGTTGCCTTCTTGATGCCATCCTACACAGCCCTTTTGTTGCCTGTGTTGGCTGCCGATGAATCTGCTCAATGCATCTGATCTAGTAGTCACTTGCACAGCGTCGTGCAGTCTTGTGGACTCCGGCCCGGAGGTTCCGAAAAAGTTGTAGGTTTCCGTCATTGAGCAGATTTGTGAAAGTTTAGCAAAGCGTTTTTCTTCTCCTCTATTAATGGTAGCATCATTTGTTTGCGAGCCCCAAACCAGCCCAGTGACTAGGGTTGTCTATGGCCGAATACAGACATTGCAGAATCATACAGAGCATTTCGAAGGTTCCCGTCTGTTGCTGGCATCTGCGTTTGATGGACCGGGCAGGGCTGTACTCAGAGTTTCTACAAAATTCCCAATCCCACCCGGGGAGTTGTACTACATATGGTGTGATATAGTCTGTGGTGGTGATGGAAACACTTTGGCTGTGTGGGCCATGCAGAACTCCGAGGTGAGCATGGTCGGGTCAGAGGCACTTTCTGCTCTCGGTCTTGCACCTGGGGGAAACTGACTCTTAGTCGGGTCAGAGGCACTTTCTGCTCTCGGTCTTGCACCTGGGAGAAACTGACTCTTAGTCGGGTTAGGGGAACCTTTAGCTCTCGGCCGGGCACCTGGGGAAAAAATGACTCTTAGTCGGGTTAGGTGAACCTTTAGCTCTCGGCCGGGCACCTGGGGTAAACTGACTCTTGATAGGGTTAGGGGAACCTTTAGCTCTCGGCCGGGCACCTGGGGTAAACTGACTCTTGATAGGGTTAGGTGAACCTTTAGCTCTCGGCCGGGCACCTGGGGGAAACTGACTCTTTATGTAAAGGTTGGTAAAGATCAAACCTAGACCAGTGTAGAATCAAGGCACCTACTTAGCCGCACAGGACTGCTGCTGATAAGGGCATCTGGGAGTGCTACCGGGTTAGGGGCACCTTGGGTGCGACCTAAATAGAAACTGACTCTTGGATGTTAGGGGGCACCTTCAGCTCTCGGCCTGGCATACGAGATATCTACACTTGTCCTGTTGGGCACCTTCAGCCATCAGCATGGGAGAAACTGACTCTTTTTTTTTAGGGGCAAGCTTTGACAAATGTAAAACCTTGATATGTCAGCCAGATTGGGATCTGATCTGCTAGTGTCAACTTTTCTCTAGCAGCACCGTGGGGCAATGACGCGTAAAGGGGAATCACTGTACTGTGTAGAATCAAGGCCCTGCCAAGAAGCTGATACGGGTTTGTTGAAGGTTTTCTAAAATGTACCTTGGAGTAAAGTAACAGAACCCTTTTGCCCACATGGAGACTTTTTTAGGCGTTGGGGCATATAGGACGCTAGACCTATATGTTTTATTGAGATTCAATCGGCACAAGATGGGTGATGTGGTCAGCATCACGCCGGCCGCCTTTACTTCCCGGCACTGCACCCTAGGCAGGGTCGACCTAGGAAACAAGGTCATTTTTGAAAAAATAGTCCGGATCCGCCAGGGAGCGAACCCACGATCTTCCGATCCGCGGCGAGCGTCTAGCCGCTCCGCCACGGGGACTCCCTATAAGTCTAGTGTAACTTGATTTAGTGAATGCGTTTCGCAATTGTACAACCCTCGAAGCACTAGGGTTAGATGTCCACTAACCGAATGACCAGCAACCACAACTTGTATCTGGTCACATCACGTGACCCCAGACAGCTCTAGATAACACACGTGTAGATGAGCGCACGTGTGTGTTTCATGGCCATGTCCAAATGTGTAGTTGGAGACTGCACATCAGCGACAAGTGTACACGGTGAGCCGAGAGGTCACGGCCTTGACAAAGCTAGCTGCTGCCAGGGTCAAGGTGGATGTACTTGAAGAAACCCTATGGGTTCCAGAAACCTGAATGATGCCACCAGCAGGGTTGCCGTGCTGGCTTATTTGACGCCAGATTCCACAAATTTGGCGTATCTGAAATTGAGCTCGCTTAAGATAATGAGCTGGTGTATTTGGTTTTTTTTCTGTCTTTCTCTATACAAGACGTGCTCACATTTTCCTCACAGTTTACTCCGCGAAAAACTGCCAGTTGTTTTGTTTTTTCCACTCGTGGTATGCATCTCTCTTCCCCCCCCCCACCCCATTCTTTCTCTCTTAATCAATCAATCAGTCATTCAATCAATCAGAAAAAGTATTAGCAACTAGCTTGCCAGTCCTGTGATCTCATGTTCTAATCAGGAGAAAAGCCGAAGGAGGAAGGCGTGTATGGGGTTGGAAATGTTCGCGGTAGTGCAAATAGAGTGTGTGCGTGTGTGTGTGTGCGCGCGCGTGTGTGTGTGTGTGTGTTCATGTCATGTCAAATGTTAAAAGATATAAAACACACTGTACGACGGTTGGGACTAGGAGAAACGGCCGACTTCCCACAACCTGGGGCTAAGCAAGTTCACGTGTGATAGGTTCTGATAGTGATGATGATGATGTGAAGGATAAGAAGCCAGAACAATAAAGACAAGAATCGCTGCAGCTGAGAATGTCATGTCTGTGTGAGGCAATCACGTGACCCGGTCGTGGTCTCTGGTTGCTTGCATGCAGCCAGCACGAGAAGCTGGCGCGGAGATGCTCGTGTGTGTTGTCAGGGCTGTTTGTGTGCGAATGTGTGTGCGTGCATATGTGCCTGTTGTGAGTGTGTGTGTGGTCTGGACGCTGTGTTGTGGCGCTGGGGATCAGCTGTTGGTGTGTGTGTGTGTGTGTGTGTGTGTATGCCTGTGTGTGTGAGTGGCCTGTACGTTGTGTGGTAGCGCTGATCAAAGTGTTATCACTTTATTTGTTGCCGGGGATCAGCTGTTAGTGTGTAAGTGTGTGTGTGTGTGTAAGTGTGTGTCTGTCTGTGTATGTGCTAGTGTGTGTTAGTGTGTGTGTCTGTGTGTGTGTGTGTGTGTGTGTGTGTGTGTGTGTGTGCTAGTGTGTTGGCTGCTCCAGGAGAAAGGCATGCACTGGTATTAGCTGACACTTATAGAAAGGATTTTCCGGTCAAAATGGACGCTAGGCAAGGGTACTGTTCGGAGCCGGGGCAATTTTTTTCTTCTGCCGGACGGTGGCCGATGCATTTTTGCTCCATTTGTAGACTGGATAAAGTTTCGTCACCCAGCTTCTGAGCTGAATGCATGGCGTGACACTGTGAGCTGCGGATTTCATTTGGAATGTTTTTTCGACTATGACCAAAGTGGTGGTGTTAATTGTAGATTCAGAAAATGACGCGATGCCTGTTGTCGCAATGTTTGTGGTGCCCTTATGTGATTAAAATTGATCGCGTGTGCAACTGCTGATCTGTTGGTGACTTCTGCTACCATCAATGATGAACTGCATTTCTAATGTCGGACTGTTTGTGGTAGCACTTCGGATGGCTACCGTATGCTTCAATGCGTGTGTATGCTAGATATGCTGAGACAGCAGTCTGTCAATCTTTCCACAAGGGACTGTGATAAACATTCTGTGTGTTTTTTTTTGCTGGCACAGGAGCGGAGCAAAGATGGGGTGACCCGTTTGCTATGAAGCTGAAACTAAGACTACCAGACTTATAGAAAGACAGGGTGCAATCACGGTTATGATGACAAGCTAAACAAGGTTTTAATCGTGATGTGGCTGTATTTTTTAATTGTTATACTGCAAACTTTTTGTACATCTAGAATTCAAACATATTCCTTCTTTTCCTGCCTTTAACTTCCCACTGGAGCATAAGCCGCCAACCTACTGAAACCAAGAGAGCTTTGGTCATCTGCCATCTCCTGTAGCCGTCTGATAGTCTGTTAATATAATTCCTCTTCAATGCCCCTCTTCTTCGTGTTTTGATCTCCCCATTGTCGGTTTCCCTGAAGAAGATTCTAGTTATACTATAATCAGGTTTTCTTATAGTGTGTCCTATTCATAACCAGCATCGTTTACTCACCTCCTGATTTTGTTTAGTTATTTTTTTAGGTTTCGTCCTAATGATTCTAGCATACTAAATTACTATTTCTATTTGCAATGTGCGAGTGATCCTCCAAACTTGTGATCTTAACATCGGTAATGATTTCTGATACACTGGACCAGACGCAGGGCCGTTTTAATGCATGGCGGGCAGGGGCGTCTTAACGCATGGAGGGAGGAGGAAGGGGGCGTCTTAACGCATGGAGGGAGGAGGAAGGGGGCGTCTTAACGCATGGAGGGCCGCCGTAACGCATGGAGGGAGGAGGGAGGGGGCGTCTTAACGCATGAAGGGAGGAGGAAGGGGGCGTCTTAACGCATGGAGGGCCGCCGTAACGCATAGGGGGAGGAGGGAGGGGGCATCTTAACGCATTTGGTGGGAAGGGGGGGGGTGCTTAACGCATGGGGGCCGTCTTAACGTATAGGACCCAGACATGCGCATTAGACGATATCTGGGTCCGGACAAAAGACCTGGCGTATTTACTAGCTGGTACTGACTAGAAAACGACATGTTGTGCGCGCTCGCCCCCCCCCCCCCCCCCACTTTATCTTTCTTATGATCTCACTCTCCCCATCTCTCTCTCTCTCTCTCGTTCGTTCGTTTCTCTCTCTCTCTCTCTCTCTCTCATTCGTTCGTTTCTCTCTCTCTCTCTCTTGTTCGTTCATTCGTTTCTCTCTCTCTCGTTCGTTCGTTTTTTTCTCTCTCGTTCGTTCTTCTCTCTCTCGTTTGTTCGTTTCTCTCTCTCTCTCTCTCTCTCTCTCTCTCTCTCGTTTTTCCGTTTCTCACTCTCTCTCTCTCTCTCTCGTTTTTCCGTTTCTCACTCTCTCTCTCTCTCTCGTTTGTCTTTCGCCCATCTCTCGTTCGTCCATTATTCTCTTTCTCTCGCCCCCTTCTCCCCTCTCTCTCTCTCTCTCTCTCTTCCTCAGTCAAATGTGAAAGGGACATTAGTACATGAGTCTTTCTGGGGTCAGCTTCCTGTCTGTCCAGACGGAAGTATTAAACCTGTGTTGTAGAGAAAAGCTATGGACATCACAGTCGACGAGATGGGGTGAAAAAGCTGAAAAGAACCGTAACACCAATACATTTGGAACAAAGCCTACTGTACAACACAGATAATACTGGCCAGAATATAGCTTTAGGGCTGATTTCTGACGCGATTTCGAAGGTTGTCTAGCGACAGATCACCGCCTTCTTCAGATATATAGAGTCGGCCGTGCGTCAGAAACATCAGTGCGCTTTAACAAATCGAGTAGCCTGACGATTGATGTCACAAATCACACACTAAGCCTACCAGGCACGGCTGTCTGCTATATATAGATCGGATATTTACTTATCCCGTGTCACAAATTCGAGAAACTCCAACTTAGCAGCTGAGGCTAAAAATAAATGGATCTCATACAGACAAAACCCGGCCACTGTGTGTTGGCTGTCAAGGGTCGGGCAGAGCTGAATCGATGCAAACAGCGACAGTAGAGGGCGTGGGGTGTGTTTGTTTGCAGTCGGTCATGTAAGTGCAGCTGTAATCCTGGCAGGTTTTATGTAGCAGATATTGAAAGTTTAGGTTAAAAAAGTGGTCATCCTGTTACCGCGGTTTCAACTGCACAGCAAATGGGTCATCCCAAAGTTGCTCCGCTTCTGTACCAACGAAAACTACACAGAACGTTCTATCGCTGTCCCTTGTGGAAAAACTGGCATAAACTGTAGTTTTCAGCATATCCAATATCAAACTCACGCATTATATGCAAAAGGCAGCCATCAGAGGTTCCAATACAAACAGGCTGACACTAGAGCTGATAGATATTGTAACAGCAGCAGCAGTAGTAGCAGGAGCGGCAGCAGTGATAGTAGAAATAATAATACAAAGAAATGAAAACAGAACGACGACGGTTGATGAGAATGGGGACGATGGTTGATGAGAAGGATGACGATGGTTGATGAGAAGGATGAGGATGGTTGATGAGAACGACAATGGTTGATGAGAAGGGGGACGACGGTTGATGAGAAATGACAATGGTTGATGAGAATGGGGACGACGGTTGATGAGAATGACGATGGTTGATGAGAAGGATGATGGTTGACGAGAATGATGACAATGGTTGATGAGAATGGGGACGATGGTTGATGAGAATGGGGATGATGGTTGATGAGAATGGGGACGATGGTTGATGAGAACGACAATGGTTGATGAGAATGGGGACGATGGTTGATGAGAATGGGGACGATGGTTGATGAGAACGACAATGGTTGATGAGAATGGGGACGATGGTTGATGAGAATGGGGACGATGGTTAATGAGAACGACAATGGTTGATGAGAATGGGAACGATGGTTGAGGAGAACGACAATGATTGATGAGAACGACGATGGTTGAGGAGAATGGGGACGATGGTTGAGGAGAACGACAATGATTGATGAGAACGACGATGGTTGAGTAGAATGGGAACGATGGTTGATGAGAACGACAATGGTTGATGAGAATGGGGACGATGGTTGATGAGAATGGGGACTATGGTTGATGAGAACGACAATGGTTGATGAGAATGGGGACGATGGTTGATGAGAATGGGGACGATGGTTGATGAGAATTGGGACGATGGTTGAGGAGAATGGGGACGATGGTTAAGGATAATGACGATGATTGATGATAATGGGGACGATAGTTGGTGAGAACGATGAGGATGCGCTGAAACTACTCAACAAGGCAGAGAAAATCAATACCTGCGTGCAACAGCCTTTCAAGAGAGACCACTGAGCAGAGACTTGTCCGGCGGTGTCCGGTGGCCGCAGCCGATAATCCTTGTATCAGAACAGGCATTTTCTGTGTGTCTGTTCATCCCGAACCAATGCACAGCAATCAACAACATCAATCCATCCAAAGAACAACCCAAATGGTTCTACTAGACTTGCGACAGGTTGTAGCACACTAGAAACTCCACGCCACGCAAACCCGACTTTCTTGTTGCTATTTGTTGCCAGGAAAATCCGAGGACAGGCCGCCGCCAGAGTATGTGGGCCTGGTTTCCCCGATCAAGGCGGGTGTGAGGATAGTCAGTCACGACGGAGTTTGTGGGCTGCTTACATTTGCTGTTGTCCTATCGTCTGCGGGCAGTAAGTGAGGGCGGTATTGATTCTTCGCATCGGGAAAAAACACACAACACGGCCAGACAGACAGATAGTGGGCAGAGCTGGCATCTTGTCGGGTGGGTGAACCTGGGAGGGTTCATTGTCTTACCCAATCGATAACATTGTTAGCCTAGCTGCGATAATGAGAGGCACTGTGGGCACTTAGGGCACTATGTAATAACTATTGTTGCATAACTGAGAGTGAGAGAGTGAGAGAGAGAGAGAGAGAGAGAGAGGAGGAAAGAATGTGAATGAGAGGGTGGAGGGCTGGGCGGAGAGAGATAAGGGCAGAGAAAAGTGGCTGTAACGTGATATACATAGTAAGAAGAAGAAGAAGAAGAAGAAGAAGAAGAAGAAGAAGAAGAAGAAGAAGAAGAAGAAGAAGAAGAAGAAGAAAAAGAAGAAGAAGAAGAAGAAGAAGAAGAAGAAGAAGAAGAAGAAGAAAAAGAAGAAGAAAAAAAAAGAAGAAGAAAGAAGAAGAAGAAGAAGAAGAAGAAGAAGAAGAAGAAGAAGAAGAAAAAGATGTCATAAAAGTTAACTAATTAGGGATTTGCTGAAATCGGGTGTTTTAATCGGAAACTATCGGAGACTAGCGGTAAACCACAATACAAAGTGTCACCGTCCCTATTAAGGGCGAACACTGACACAATAAGAAGACAGACACGATGAAGTCTATGGTACAGGATAGGTAGATTTGAAAACACTGGACAACACGAATAAAGCGACACATGAGGAGCTGGCACTGCCGAGACAGGACAGGGCACACTGATGTCAGAGGAGACATGACCGAATCACCTGGACACTCGGGGTAAACGACTTAGTCAAACGCAACACCAGATAATTGGAAGACTAGACACAAGACGTCAGCCATCACTGTCGAAGATTACCAGAACTGACGTATTCGCGTCAAAGAAGAAATCCTATCGAACAGCTCAATTATAACACTTTCATTCGGGTGAAAGGGGTTAATCGATAAATAGAGAAAGTATAATAGAACGACTAGACCTATGAATGAAACAACGTCAACAGATGTCTACACAAAACTGGTGACGTAGTGAACATTTTATCAACGGCTTGGAGAAACTACGCAGGGATAAATGAATGATGCACGAGCCGGGATTAGTTAGTCACCAGGTGTATAGTTCATTGTTCTCCAACAGCTGAATAGAGGACCAGGGATTGAAAGCTAGTTGCGTATCATTTACAGGACGTTGCAGAACCAACCCCAGCATTTTTGCTGTTGTGGTTTTTATAGGCAAATTTCACGTTCAGCTCTCGGTACCACTGTCGAAACCAACGCAAGACAAATCGTCCGCAGCTGGTATCGAACCAGGCACCCCGGCATTACGAAGCGCGTTCTAAAAGGCTAAGCCACAGTACCGACACGACTGGTGGGCAGCGGAAATGTCCGGTTGGGCCGCAAAAAGTGCACACATAATGATGGAGCGGCTACCTTATTCCGGCATAGCCTTGTTCTAGCTTCTACACCACAGCAAATATCGCTTTAGCTGACAAGTGTCATTGTGTGACCGGGGACTGAACCAACAAACTGCTATCTACACGTGTTTCCTTTAGGATCAATAGACTCCCTGAGGAGGGATCAGCCCACCACGTAACATGGCATTACTTGAGGTCCCCCTGTGTCGAGTTCTGGATGACTATCTATAGCTGACCTCCACATGCTATACCAGCTACTGACCTCGTGTTGTATCAATGCTCTACGTGTCCCAGTGTTCAACATGTCCTAATGTACAACATGTCCTAATGTACAACATGTCCCAATGTTCAACATGTCCTAATGTACAACATGTTCTAATTTTCAACATGTCCTAATGTACAACATGTCCTAATGTACAACATGTCCCAATGTACAACATGTCCTAATGTTCAGATTGCCCCAATGTTCAACATGTCCAAAAGTTCAACATGTCCTAATGTTCAACATGTCCTAATGTTCAACATGTCCTAATGTACAACATGTCCTAATGTACAACATGTCCTAATGTTCAACATGTCCTAATGTTCAACATGTTCTAATGTTCAACGTGTTCTAATGTTCAACGTGTCCCAATGTACAACATGTCCTAATGTACAACATGTCCTAATGTACAACATGTCCTAATGTACAACATGTCCCAATGTTCAGAATGGCCCAATGTTCAACATGTCCCAAAGTTCAACATGTCCTAATGTACAACATGTCCTAATGTACAACATGTCCTAATGTACAACATGTCCTAATGTACATGTCCTAATGTTCAACGTGTCCCAATGTACAACATGTCCCAATGTACAACATGTCCTAATGTACAACATGTCCTAATGTACAACATGTCCTAATGTTCAACATGTCCCAATGTTCAACATGTCCTAATGTACAACATGTCCTAATGTACAACATGTCCTAATGTACAACATGTCCTAATGTTCAACATGTCCCAATGTTCAACATGTACTAATGTAAAACATGCCCCATTGTACAACATTTACTAATGTACAACATGTCCTAATGTACAACATGTCCCAATGTTCAACATGTCCCAATGTTCAACATGCCCCAATGTTCAACATGTCCCAATGTTCAACATGTCCCAATGTTCAACAAGTCCTACTGTACAACATGTCCTAATGTACAACATGTCCCAAAGTTCAACATGTCCTAATGTACAACATGTCCTAATGTTCAACATGTCCTAATGTACAACATGTCCTAATTTACATCATGTCCCAATGTTCAACATGCCCCAATTAGTGAGAGAGAGAGAGTGTGTGTATTTGTGGGAGAGAGGGGTTAGAGAGTACGTGTGTGTGGGAGACAGCCAGGGATATATAATGTTTGAAAGAGTGTGTTTGTGTGAGTGAGTAATTGTGGTGTGTGTGTGTGTGTGAGAGTCTGTCAGATTATCAGATTTCAGGGACAACCTGAGGAAGGATCACTATAAGTAGACAAGGCCCTCAAACAGCACTGAAGCAGTGAATCCATCACTGACGCATGACTACACTTACCACTTGTCTGCAGCTAACTGAGCTCCCAAAGACAACCCCTAAACCCACAAACACCACACACAGAGAGCAAACCACGCCACCACTACACCCGGGAAGGGAAGTAACTGCAGAATTAATGACTGCCGACAATACTACCCCTGATGAAATCTCCGTAATAGTTCAACGAGGCCAGGATTGATATTGTGAAATCAGATACTTTTGTGTTAGCAACTACGACGAGACGATGGCAAGCAAAATCCATTACCCAGGCCACCCGAAGAAGGGCAGGGCAAATACAGAAAACCACGACACCGAGCTACAACCTGTTATCAGCGAGTGATGCCCATCTCGCTAGCGTAGTTGGCTAAACCGGATTGCGCGGTGATCGGGTGACGAACTCCTTGTGGTCCGGGTTCACGTTGGGGGTTAGCAGAGAAGCCACATTTCTCCCAGATTTACGGTACCTATCATGGAATAAAGGCCGAAAGGTTGCGATATCCATAATACCGAGCCTAAGGGTTAACAACTCATGGTTTCTGGATACTTAAAAAAAATCAGCGAGACGACAAACAAAAAGAAGAAAAAGAACGGCTCAACACCGGTCGGGTGTCACCTGCTGTCCCCGTCTGGTGGCGACGTGACATGTTATGTTACGTTATGTTGTTATGTTATCACAATCGACGTCATGCACATTGGGCATTCCCATGCGTGCTCAGTCCTCCGATGCAGCAGCCACTCCAAAGTACTTCTACTAATTGTTCCCATGAGAAGCTGGTTATATTGTCTCCTATCTCGGCCTCAATGACGGCATAGACGGGCTTCACCGTGCTTTACTCCCATGTCACGCAATCGTGTTAGTGTCAGGGATTCCTTATTATCCACTAGCCCAGTCCGTACAGCGTTGACGATATCTGCTCTGTCCATGCTTCTTCCCACATGCCTTAGTGAACTGCTTGCCAGTTGGTCCGCTCGCTCATTTCCCTTTACGCTCGCATAACCAGGTGTGTAGATCCAGGTGAGGGAGGTTAAGTGCGATTTTCGAATGCTTTCTACCCATTCAGAGCGCATACAGCCTGTTGCTATCTTCTGAAGCATATTCATGGAGCCTGATACAATTATTGCCTGTGTGGCGGTTTGCTCGGATACCCATGCTGAAGCAGCAGCTATTTTCATGGTCATGTTTGACGTGGTTGTCTGGTAAGCGCCGCTGTCCTCCTGTATTGTTTTTTTTTTCCCCATTATTTGCGTTGAGTATGCCTATGCTGACCTTGATCCCCGCTTCACAGATCCATCTGTCTATTCTAGATGATAATATCTTCTGGGTCTGAATTCTGATCCATCAGTTCCCTTACCTCTGTGTCTACGGCCGCAGGAATTTGATCCTCGCAGTACATTCAAAGAGTGATGACAACCTTTGAGATGCCATGCATGTCCACTGGTGTATTCGTCCATTCTTTTCCGTGACATCACGTTTAGGTCACATACCTGCTGGATTAAATCCTCAACCTCTTTTGAGACGAGTTCCTTTTGTGTCGTGTATAGTTTTGTGCAGTGAGTGGTTAACGTCTACCGATACCCTCATGCACGCCTTGACCTGTGCCACTTTGTATCTGCTAGTCATCGTTGGCAAACCGAGGACATAACGCATGGCGTTGCAGGAGGTGTTTTTGGGCAGCCGAGTATGAGTCTCATGGCCTCATTTTTGTACTCGGTCCAGTCTTTCTAGCCATAGTCAATGACGCTTAATACAAGATAGAGAAGGAAAAGTAGGCGTTGTTCAGTATCAGCTGCTATTGTACAACAGGTGCTAGCACCTTCAGTGCTGTCGCACCTTCAGTGCTGTCAGACCTTTTCTGGTTCTAAGTATAACGTTGTCTACATGGCATTTGTATGACAAGCATCTGTCAAATGTCATGCTCAGGTATTTCATGGTGCCCGTTCTCTCGATGTCCACACCACACATGCCTACGACTGGCGCTGGTGTACTAACGATGTGGGTATTCAGAGAACCATGTTAACGAGTCTTTTGACGGGTTGACGGTGTGACATAGAAGGGGCATTCATAACTGTAAGAACATATGTCTCTCAGTGGCACATTCCCAATTTTATAACGCAAGATGAACCAGTTAACCAGATTAACGTTGTCTGAGGTCACGGATCGAATCTAGGATTGCCTTCATGGAAGTAGTACATCAAACAGAATTGAAGAAAGTATGCCTGAATGAGATCAAAGACTGGCTACTTCCGCCAAGTAAAAGGCAACAAAGCTTCTTGTTATAGGGAGACTGTGGAAGGACAGAGGGAAGGCTAGAAGTGAAGCCGGCAACGTGAAGACAACGTTACGTGTGAGTGATCACGGTACATGACTTACACCGGAAGAAGCAAAATGAGTGAACCGTGAAAACAGAGGACCCAGTGTGTTGGGGAATCAAACCAGCCGAGCGTCACTTTAGAGACGACATCTGATGATGATCACACACAGAAGAGGAATGTTTCCCGAGAAAACATCAGTATAGACAAGTAACCCAGTTCCTTGAAGGATCCAGGGCGAATAACAATATGTCCCTTAACTCACTTGTAAACGACACATCAGCAATCACTGAGTTAGACCCAGGGACAGGACTTACCAGGCATGCTCGAAGTCCTCCTCCTCCTCTTCTTCTTCTTCTTCTTCTTCTTCTTCTTCTTCTTCTTCTTCTTCTTCTTCTTCTTCTTCTTCTTCTTCTCCTTCTTCTTCTTCTTCTTTTTCTTCTTCTTCTTCACTGTGTTATATAAACATAACCTGCTTTATTGATAAAATAAATCTGTTGTATGTGTTTGGAGTAAGACTGGCCTACTTGCCTAATTTGTGACCCTTTAAAAATGAAGTGCGTTCGATGTTCTTCTTCTTCTTGTTCTTCTTCTTACTATTCTTCCACTTTTTCTTCTTCTTTTTTTCCCTTTTCTCCTCCTCCTCCTCCTCCTCCTTCTTCTTCTTCTTTTTCTTCTTCGAGTTGACCGGCTGTAAAATCAGTGAAAAGTTCTTGTTTCTTGTCCACTTCCGGACGTGAGGCTTGTTCCAGGTCCTTTTTTTGCGGTTTACAGATATGGCATAATTACATGCAGACTGTTGGTTCCTCAAATCTCAGGCTGATGCACTCCGACTTCCAAGGAAACACCACTAATTAGTCGACTGTTATGACATGTTTGTTATTGGGCAGTGGCTATAATATTCTTGTTTGGCCCTACAATGAGGCACCGAGATATACACGGGGAAGGTTACAGTTCACATACATACTACCCCTGTCCGACAACAACAACAGATCTGGCCGATGAATTCATGGTAAGTTGCGTATCCTTTACAGGACGTTGCAGAACCAATCCCAACAGCCCCTGGCTGTTGTGTGGTTTTTCTAGGCAAATTTACGTCCAGTAGTTTGCCATTGCTTTCTTGATACCACTGTCGAAACCAACGCAAGGCGCGTGGCCCGCAGCTGGGATCGAAGCCGACATCCAGGCATTACGAAGCGTTCGCATCGACTTAGCCACAGAGCCGACGATGAACACAAGCGCTGATGAAATAATTATCGACAACAGGGGCAGACAACCAAACAGCAACTTATGCATACTAATCTGTCGGTTTTGTCTATTAGAGATTAGTGTGAATAAGTTTCACAATTTCCCCATTCCTAAGCAATGAAATTCGATACCCACGATGGACTATTTTACTATTCTTGTCGCGTTCAGTAGTGGCACAAGGGTGACAAAGTGGAAGAGAATAAGGCACTCATCATGTAACATTCCTAAATACCGTAGAGGGTGGACTGCAGCCTATCCTTATGGTGCAGATGGCACACAATGACTGATCTAGTAAAAGAGGTCTTTACTGACATAGCGCTGTGCTGCCCAGCACCACCACAAACACACCGGACACACACACAAACACACAGGACACACACACAAACAAACACACACACACAAACAAACAAACGCACACACCGGAAACACACACACCGGACACACACATAAACACATCGGACACTCACACACCGGAAACACACACACACTGGACACACACACACCGGACACACACATAAACACACAGACAAACACACCGTACACACACACAAACAAACAAATACACAGACACAAACAAACACACACACAAACAAGCAAACACACTCACATCGGAAACACACACACACCGGACACACACACAAACAAACACACAGACACAAACATACAAACAAACACACACACACATTAATTTTAGATTATATGTCCGCTCATTATTTCTGCCAAACCGGCATTATACTGAACTGAAAACTGTCTACAGAGTAAGCCAGGAGTTCGAGCCTGGGGATTTAGGGCCGCATTGCAAATGCTGTCACCAGGGTATATGCGGTATAGGTAGGTATTTTTACTCAAGATCCCCACAAAAGTCAGGGGATTCAAATCCGAATCTCAGGCCCGGCGTTCATAACCGCTCGTATACCAAACGTGGACATTTACATCCTCCAATGAACGTAAAATTGTGACAACAGAGATGAAATGCCTTAGAAGAGCTGCAGGAGTTTCAAGGAAAGACAGAATACGAAATCATGAAATCAAACGAATGCTAGGAATAAAGCCAGTCTTACAGTTCATCAAAGAACAACAAATAAAGTGGTTTGGGCATCTAACAAAAATGCCCTGGTACTATCTGCCACAGCGAGCCACACTAAAACGTTACAACGGGTATAGAACGAGTGGAAAATCTCGGAAAAGAACAGCCTTACAGAAATGAACATCAGTCTTAACAGTGCTCTTGACAGAGCTCATCAACAAACACTACATCTCCCCCGACACTTCATTGAGGTACAAGGTAGAAGAGAAGAAGAAGAAGAAGAAGAAGAAGAAGAAGAAGAAGAAGAAGAAGAAGAAGAAGAAGAAGAAGAAGAAGAAAAAGAAGAAGAAGAAGAAAAAGAAGAAGAAGAAAAAGAAGAAGAAGAAGAAGAAGAAGAAGAAAATATTTCACCGCAACTAACTACACAACAACAAACATGGTTACAACTACCAGCATTAGAGAGACAGTTGGAATAAGACTTTCTAAATTATACTGATTTTAAAAAAAATGAATTGTTCGGTCATCTAGTGAGAATGTAGCCAAAACAAATTGCACTTCAGAGTAAAAATTAAAATTTTTTTTTTTTTTAAATTAACAGCGGAACAATGATAAAGAAGGCTAGTGCAAGACAAAGAAAGAGATGGATAAATGATGCAGATGAAAAATCTGCAAGAAGATTAACAAATCAATTACCCCAGCCATCAGAGAAGCGCAAAACCGATACAGAAAACCACGACACACGACCTGGTATCAGTGAGACGACAAAAGTACGACACTGGGCTACAACCTGGTATCATTGAGACCACAAACCACGACACTGGGCTACAACCTGGTATCAGTGAGGCAACAAAAGAAGAGGTTATTTCAACAAAGACAACCCGTGTTGGAAGATGATGTGTCATGCAAGCAGAGACAATGTATGTCTATGACACTGTATGTCTACGACACTATGTCTATGAGACTGTATGTCTATGACATTGTATGGGGCTGCTACTTCTTCTTCTTCTTCTTCTACTCTGTATTCACCAGCTGTAAACTCTAGCGGAAAGTTCTGGATGTTCGTCCACTTCTAAACTCTGATATTTTCCCAGAAATTGACCTTTGCGCGCACATCCGTTTTATAGACCTAGCGTAACTGTGTGCCGATTGTTGGTTCCTCAGATTGGCAGATGCACTCCGACTTCCAAGGAAACATCCTAAAATAGTAGACTTTCACGGCATGCTTCTGAGAAAGTGGGAAAGGGGTGGGGAGGGGGGGGGGCAATAGAGGGCATCACCAAAATTATGCCCCTGAATCCACACAGCGAAGCTAATTAAACTAAGCGAAACTCACTCACGCCACAGCTGAAGACGAATCTAACAGACAACGAGGCTCTCACGAGAGAGCAGGTGACATGTCTACTAGAACAACGAGAAACTTACGAGAGAAAGAATCGTTGAGCAGACTCCTGAAACTCCTGTTTGAGACAACAGCACTCCATATTTCGCTCGGTAGCAACATCTCCTCCACAAGCCAGTGCTTGCTGACCCCGTCAGGCGCATTTATATCCACAAACACCCGTCCAAAACTGTGCCTCAATACCCGATATTTTTCCTCAAACAAGCCACCCACCAATCCGGTTTCAGCCTCTTTCAGGTATCCCGGGTCTTTGGCATCATCAGCCATTTCCGGTTCTTTGAGTCGCGGCAATGAACTCGTCCGTACACAGGTCGCCGGCAATGTGGAGTAGGACATGTCGGGGGTTGGGAGACTTTCCTAACTGTGTACAGGAATCTTTGCAGGCACAACAGGTTGTCTTCGCTTTGATGGGACTGTTAACCACAAAACGAATCAACGGCGCTCATTTTGGCTTCTACTTTTCCTTTTTTCCCTTCTTCTTCTTCTTCTTCTTCTTCTTCTTCTTCCTCCCCCGTTTTACAGACCTGGATTATCTATACCGACTGTTGCTTCCTCACCTATCAGGCAGATGCTCTCTGACTTCGAAGGAAACCCTTAATTAGTCGACTCTTACGACATCCTTGTCGTAGAAGCAGTAAGTCTACTCTGGTGTTGCTCACAATGAGGTTCCAAAATCCAAACAGGGAGTGCATACTATCAGCGGACGGGTACACGGGAGAGAGAAAGATGGAGGGGTACAGGTGAGAGAGAGAGACGGACGGGTACAGGTGAGAGAGACAGACAGGCGGGTACAGGTGAGAGAGACCGACGGACGGGTACAGGGGAGAGAGACACGGACGGGTACAGGTGAGAGAGACACAATGACGGGTACAGGTGAGAGAGACAGACGGAAGGGTACAGGTGAGAGAGACAAACAGAAGGGTACAGGTGAGAGAGAGACAGACAGACGGTTGTAGGTGAGAGAGACAGACAGACGGGTACAGGAGAGAGAGACAGACAGACGGGTACAGGAGAGAGAGACAGACAGACGGGTACAGGAGAGAGAGACAGACAGACAAGTACAGGAGAGAGAGACACAATGACGGGTACAGGTGAGAGAGACACAATGACAGATACAGGTGAGACAGACAGACAGACGGGTACAGATGAGAGAGACAGACGGACGGGTACAGGTAAGAGAGACAGACTGACGGGTACAGGTGAGAGAGACAGAGACAGACAGACGGGTACAAGAGAGAGAGAGAGACAGACGGGTACAGGTGAGAGAGACGGGTACATGTGAGAGAGACAGATATACGAGTACAGGTGAGAGAGACAGACAGACGGGTATTGGTGAGAGAGACAGGCGGACGGGTACAGGTGAGAGAGACCGACGGACGGGTACAGGTGAAAGAAACCGACAGACGGGAACAGGTGAGAGAGACAGACGGACGCTTACGGGTGAGAGAGACAGACAGACGGGTACAGGTGAAAGAGACAGACAGGTACAGGTGAGAGAGACAGACAGACGGGTACAGGTGAGAGAGACAGACGGACTGGTACAGGTGAGAGAGACAGACGGACGGGTATAGGCGAGAGAGACAGACGGACGGGTACAGACGAGAGAGACAGACAGACGGGTACAGGTGAGAGAGACAGACGGACGGGTACAGGTGAGAGAGACAGACGGACGGGTACAGGTGAGAGAGACAGACAGACGGGTACAGGTGAGAGTTACTATAGGTACAGGTGAGAGAGACTATAGGTACAGGTGAGAGTGACAGGCGGACAGGTACAGATGAGAGAGACAGGTGGACAGGTACAAGAGAGAGAGAGAAACACGGACAGGTACAAGAGAGAGAGAGACATACGGACGGGTACAGGTGAGAAAGACAGACAGACGGGTACAGGTGAGAGAGACAGACGGACAGGTTCAGGTGAGAGAGACAGACAGCATGGTAAAGGTGCGAGAGGCAGAAGGACGGGTACAGGTAAGAGAGACAAACAGACGGGTACAGGTGAGAGAGACAGACATACGGATACAGGTGAGAGAGACAGATGGATGGGTACAAGTGAGAGAGACAGACAGAAGGGTTCAGGTGAGAGAGACAGACGTACGCGTGCTATCCCCAGGTCCTGTCCACTTATATACAGACAACATTTGAAACACGCTGGAGAAGTGTCAACAGTTGACGTTCCCAGTCCACGCTCCGTGGTGCCTAATGGTTTTGCGGTGCCCCAATGGTTTTGCGGTGCCCCAATGGTTCTGTGGTGCCCCAATGGTTCTGTGGTGCCCCAATGGTTCCGTGGTGCCCTAATGGTTCCGTGGTGCCCCAATGGTTCCGTGGTGCCCTAAGGGTTCTGTGGCACCCTAATGGTTTCGTGGTGCCCCAAGGGTTCCGTGGTGCCCTAATGGTTCCGTGGTGCCCTAATGGTTCCGTGGTGCCCCAATGGTTTTGTGGTGCCCTAAGGGTTCTGTGGCACCCTAATGGTTTCGTGGTGCCCCAAGGGTTCCGTGGTGCCCTAATGGTTCCGCGGTGTCCTATTGGTTCCGCGATCACTTCCCAGTGGTTGCGCGGAGAAGCAGACAAATATAGCCAAGTTTTGACAATATCAAGCGTATTGGTCAAGGTTGAGGGAGAAACAATAACTACTGTGCTAAACTGAAGTGTTTAGAAAATGTACTATTGCGTGAGCATAGCGCGACTGTTTAGAAATCTCTTGACATTACCTGACTATCTACCTACAGTTTCTCCGGTCCTCAACATGACATCAACACATCATTAATTTGTAAGATATCGAGTACATAGGAGGCAACAACAAAAAAAAGGCGTACATGAGGGTATCGGCAGACGTTAACCACCCACTGCACAAAACTATACACGACACAAAAGAAACGCGTCTCAAAAGAGGCCGCTCTTGGATGGCAAAGGCTGAGGATTTAATCCAGCAGGTATGTCAACCTAGACGTGACAGTCATGAAAAGAATGAACGAAAACACCACGCATGGCATCTCTAAGGTCGTCATCACACTCGGAAAGTACTGCAGGGATCAAATTCCTGCGGCCGTAGACACAGAAGCAAGGAAACTGATAGATCAGCATTCAGACCCAGAAGATATTATTATCTACACAGATGGATCCGTGAAGCGAGGATCAAGGTCAGCATGGGCATACACAGCGCAAAGAAAGGGGAAAACACAATACAAGAAGACAGCGGCGCTTACCAGACAACCACGTCAAGCATGACAATGGAAATAGCCGCTGCTTCTAGAGCTTCAGCATGGGTATCCGAGCAAACCGCCACACAGGCAGTAATTGTCTCAGACTCCATGAATATGCTTCAGAAGATAGCAACAGGCAGTATGCGCTCTGAATTGGTAGAAAGCATTCGAAAATCGCACTTAACCTCCCTCACCTCGATTTACACACCGGGTGATGCGGGGATAAATGGAAATGAGCGATCGGACCAACCGTCAAGCACTGCAATAAGGATTGCGGGAAAAGCATGGCCAAAGCAGATATCGTCTACGCTGCACGGGCTGAGCTAGTGGAAACTGAGGAACCCCTGACACTAACACGATTGCGTGACATGGAAGTAAAGTATGGTGAAGCAGGTATATGCCGTCATCGAGACCGAGATAGGAGACAATAAATCCAGCATCTCATGGGAACAATTATTAGAAGAACTCTGGAGTCGCTGCTGCATCGGAGGACTGAACACGCATGGGATTTCCCAATGTTCAGTGACGTCGATTGTGATAACATAGCATAAATGGTTCGCCCCTAGCCGCTACACCACGGCGGCTGTCCCTAGCCTCTACACCACGGCGGCTGTCCCTAGCCTCTACACCACGGCGGCTGTCCCTAGCCTCTACACCACGACGGCTGTCTCTAGCCGCTACACCACGGCGGCTGTCTCTAGCCCCTACACCACGGCGGCTGTCTCTAGCCACTACACCACGGCAGCTGTCTCTAGCCACTACACCACGGCAGCTGTCTCTAGCCACTACACCACAGCGGCTGTCCATAGCCACTACACCACAGCGGCTGCCTCTAGCCACTACACCACGGCCGCTGTCCCTAGCCACTACACCACGGCGACTGTCCCTAGCCACTACACCACGGCCGCTGTCCATAGCCTCTACACCACGGCGGCTGTCCCTAGCCACTACACCACGGCGACTGTCCCTAGCCTCTACACCACGGTGGCTGTCCCTAGCCACTACACCACGGCGGCTGTCCCTAGCCACTACACCACGGCCGCTGTCCCTAGCCACTACACCACGGCGACTGTCCCTAGGCTCTACACCACGACGGCTGGCCCTAGATTGTACTGTATGAACAAGGAGAGACAAATCTGCCCCACATACTGATGTGAATTTTGGACAATTCATGAACAAGCCGAACAATACCTTGAGGTTTCAGAGATGTGCGTTTTACACAAGAATCCCTAAAACTCCTTGGACAGCTAAGAAGAGCAACCCACATGTTTTGAAAAAAAGCGAGTGCTCAAAGACAATTCATCACAAACGTCAGAAAGAGACGGTCATAATTTTTGGATGATAACACGACAAGACGGAAACCGGTCTTTGTTGTGACCACTGGCAGATCAAGGACAACAAAAACAACCTCAGGAAAACAACACGAACATCAGCGCTACAAGTGTGTACCGTCAATACAAAGCAGTCAACACAAGCGACCCGCATGTCCGCTGACATCAAACAGAAATCTGTTTTGACGGAAATCAGTTATCAGAGGAAATAAGTCACGGATGAATGACTTCAGGCTACAGAAACTAGCTCAAGCATGTAGTCACAGCTAGGGACGGGGGAGGGGGATAAATGTGTACATGTGTTACAGTTGTATTCCCCACACGGCGCCAATGCCAGTTCCTAGCTTTTACTTGTGTCCATAACACAGACAGGATGATGTCATAGCGTACTTGTGTACATAGTACAGACAGGATGATGTCACAGCGTACTTGTGTACACAGTACAGAGAGGATGATGTCATAGCGTACTTGTGTACACTGTACCGAGGGGATAATGTCATAGCGTACTTGTGTACACAGTACAGAGAGAATGATGTCATAGCGTACTTGTGTACACAGTACAGAGAGGATGATGTCATAGCGTACTTGTGTACACAGTACAGAGAGGATGATGTCACAGCGTACTTGTGTACACAGTACAGAGAGAATGATGGCACAGCGTACTTGTGTACACAGTACAGAGAGGATGATGTCACAGCGTACTTGTGTACACAGTACAGAGAGGATGATGTCACAGCATACTTGTGTACACAGTACAGAGAGGATGAGTCACAGCGTACTTGTGTACACAGTACAGAGAGGATGATGTCACAGCGTACTTGTGTACACAGTACAGAGAGGATGATGTCAAAGCGTACTTGTGTACACAGTACAGTGAGGATGATGTCACAGCGTACTTGTGTACACAGTACAGAGTGGATGATGTCACAGCGTACTTGTGTACACAGTACAGAGAGAATGATGTAACAGCGTACTTGTGTACACAGTACAGAGAAAATGATGTCACAGCGTACTTGTGTACACAGTACAGAGAGGATGATGTCACAGCGTACTTGTGTACACAGTACAGAGAGGATGATGTCACAGCGTACTTATGTACACAGTACAGAGAGGATGATGTCACAGCGTACTTGTGTACACAGTACAGAGAGGATGATGTCACAGCGTACTTGTGTACACAGTACAGAGAGGATGATGTCACAGCGTACTTGTGTACACAGTACAGAGAGGATGATGTCACAGCGTACTTGTGTACACAGTACAGAGAGGATGATGTCACAGCGTACTTGTGTACACAGTACAGAGAGGATGATGTCACAGCGTACTTGTGTACACAGTACAGAGAGGATGATGTCACAGCGTACTTGTGTACACAGTACAGAGAGGATGATGTCACAGCGTACTTGTGTACACAGTACAGAGAGGATGATGTCACAGCGTACTTGTGTACACAGTACAGAGAGGAGAGAGAATGATGTCACAGCGTAATTGTGTACACAGTACAGAGAGGATGATGTCACAGCGTACTTATGTACACAGTACAAAGAGAATGATGTCACAGCGTACTTGTGTACACAGTACAGAGATGATGATGGCACAGCGTACTTGTGTACACAGTACAGAGAGGATGATGTCACAGCGTCCTCATCTCTAAGGTCCTACACGTGATCAGCGGCACCGAACCCTACCTTATTTGAACCCCTTACAAAAAAAACTGCTGACCTCTCCTTCCCCCCCCCCCCCCCCCCCCCCCCACGACTTTGCAATAACTGTCACTGGCAGATCAAGGACAACAAAAACAACCTCAGGAAAACAACACGGACATCAGCGCTACAAGTGTGTACCGTCAATACAAAGCAGTCAACACAAGCGACCCGCATGTCCGCTGACATCAAACAGAAATCTGTTTTGACGGAAATCAGTTATCAGAGGAAATAAGTCACGGATGAATGACTTCAGGCTACAGGCTACAGAAACTAGCTCAAGCATGTAGTCACAGCTAGGGACGGGGGAGGGGGATAAATGTGTACATGTGTTACAGTTGTATTCCCCACACGGCGCCAATGCCAGTTCCTAGCTTTTACTTGTGTCCATAACACAGACAGGATGATGTCATAGCGTACTTGTGTACATAGTACAGACAGGATGATGTCACAGCGTACTTGTGTACACAGTACAGAGAGGATGATGTCATAGCGTACTTGTGTACACTGTACCGAGAGGATAATGTCATAGCGTACTTGTGTACACAGTACAGAGAGAATGATGTCATAGCGTACTTGTGTACACAGTACAGAGAGGATGATGTCATAGCGTACTTGTGTACACACTACAGAGAGGATGATGTCACAGCGTACTTGTGTACACAGTACAGAGAGAATGATGTCACAGCGTACTTGTGTACATAGTACAGAGAGGATGATGTCATAGCGTACTTGTGTACACAGTACAGAGAGGATGATGTCACAGCGTACTTGTGTACACAGTACAGAGAGAATGATGGCACAGCGTACTTGTGTACACAGTACAGAGAGGATGATGTCACAGCGTACTTGTGTACACAGTACAGAGAGGATGATGTCACAGCATACTTGTGTACACAGTACAGAGAGGATGAGTCACAGCGTACTTGTGTACACAGTACAGAGAGGATGATGTCACAGCGTACTTGTGTACACAGTACAGAGAGGATGATGTCACAGCGTACTTGTGTACACAGTACAGTGAGGATGATGTCACAGCGTACTTGTGTACACAGTACAGAGTGGATGATGTCACAGCGTACTTGTGTACACAATACAGAGATAATGATGTCACAGCGTACTTGTGTACACAGTACAGAGAGAATGATGTCACAGCGTACTTGTGTACACAGTACAGAGAGGATGATGTCACAGCGTACTTATGTACACAGTACAGAGAGGATGATGTCACAGCGTACTTGTGTACACAGTACAGAGAGGATGATGTCACAGCGTACTTGTGTACACAGTACAGAGAGGATGATGTCACAGCGTACTTGTGTACACAGTACAGAGAGGATGATGTCACAGCGTACTTGTGTTCACAGTACAGAGAGGATGATGTCACAGCGTACTTGTGTACACAGTACAGAGAGGATGATGTCACAGCGTACTTGTGTACACAGTACAGAGAGGATGATGTCACAGCGTACTTGTGTACACAGTACAGAGAGGATGATGTCACAGCGTACTTGTGTACACAGTACAGAGAGGATGATGTCACAGCGTTCTTGTGTACACAGTACAGAGAGAATGATGTCACAGCGTAATTGTGTACACAGTACAGAGAGGATGATGTCACAGCGTACTTATGTACACAGTACAAAGAGAATGATGTCACAGCGTACTTGTGTACACAGTACAGAGATGATGATGGCACAGCGTACTTGTGTACACAGTACAGAGAGGATGATGTCACAGCGTCCTCATCTCCAAGGTCCTACACGTGATCAGCGGCACCGAACCCTACCTTATTTGAACCCCTTACAAAAAAAACTGCTGACCTCTCCTTCCCCCCCCCCCCCCCACGACTTTGCAATAACTGTCACGGACGGACGGACGGACGGACGGACGGACAAACGGACGGACGGACGGACGGACGGACGGACGGACGGACGGACGGACGGACGGACGGACGGACGGACGGACGGACGGACGGACGGACGGACGGACAGACAGACAGACAGACAGACAGACAGACAGACAGACAGACAGACAGACAGACAGACAGACAGACAGACAGACAGACAGACAGACAGACAGACAGACAGACAGACAGACAGACAGACAGATAGATAGATAGATAGATAGATAGATAGATAGATAGATAGATAGATAGATAGATAGATAGATAGATAGATAGATAGATAGATAGATAGATAGATAGATAGATAGATAGATAGATAGATAGATAGATAGATAGATAGATAGATAGATAGATAGATAGATAGATAGATAGATAGATAGATAGATGAGAGGGGAGCGGCAGTGAAACAGTCAGGTTGTGTAAACAGAGAAACGTTGGTACAACAAACAGCTGCCAGTGTATGCAATACCGAATCTGTAGACATCAATGACGACCAAGAGACAAATGGGCTGTAAGAGAGAGAGAGAGAGAGAGAGAGAGAGAGAGAGAGAAAGAGAGGGAGAGAGAGAGAAAGAGAGGGAGAGAGAGAGACAGAGAGACAGGAGGCTCACATGACGACGGACCTCACAGAGCAAGAGCTGTACAGACAACACAGGGAAGTTGCAGACGGACTAACACCAAGCGACAAGGAGACTAAGAGAAGACGACGGATCATTGGGCCCTCACATATTAACATGTCAGGCGAGTATGTAAAACACAAACGCATTATTCGAGCCTGTACAACGCTGCCAAAACTAATGTAGGCCTGCGAAAAGGGCTGCCAATGATGGGGTTTTTACCCCCAGATCTGGGTTTTTATTTGACGCCTTAGGTTCACATTTAGTCGGCTCTGTGTCTAAGTCGATGCGAACGCTTCGTAATGCCGGGATGCCGGGTTCGATCCCAGAAGAGGGCAATGCGCCTTGCGTTGGTTTCGACAGTGGTATTAAGAAAGCCGACCGTCCAGGAAGCAATGGCAAACTACTGGACGTAAATTTGTCTAGATAAACCACTGTCGAGAAGAGTTCAGGTTCAATTCCCGGCACGGAGACTACAGCTTTTGATTTTTATGTTGTCTAGTGTGTTCTTCTGTCTTTCTACTTCTTTCTATGAGTGCCGATCAATACACTTTCTGTTATTTGATTAATTCAAAATATTTAACGGCCTCAAACGTCCCCCCTCTGTTTATTTATAGTAATGACGTATACACACCGGAACTACCAATCAAATACCTTTCTTAATTGTTTGTGTATTCTAGACAAAGCAAAAGGTCTACTGTGTTCATAAATTGTTGCTGTGATTGTTATTCGACATTTGCTTCCTTAATATAAATGTCTGTAACCTATGGTGCCATTTTCAATGGTCAGAAATGAATTCTGTCCGTATTCCATAGTTGTGGATTTCAAGTTGTACGATAGACATGACCAATAAGTCACCTTTGGGGGGGGGGGGGGGTGCCTAGTTGACCATGTTTCTTATTGCACTTGTATTCATGGCGAGGCGCAGACGCCGTCTGGAGGTGACAGGTTCAATTCCCGGCACGGTGACTATAGCTTTCGATTTTTATGTTGTCTAGTGTGTTCTTCTATCTTTCAACTTCTTTCTATGAGTGCCAATCAATACACTTTCTGTTACTTGATTAATACTTACTTACTTAGTCGCTCCTCTTCTACCTTGGGGTGTAGAGGTTTGCCAGAGAGATCGCCAGACGTCTCTATCAGCAGTTTTCTTTCTGGCTTTGTTCCATTCCAGTCCTCTGTCAGTTAGGGACTGTCGGATGTTGTCTTCCCAGCGCACCCTGGATCGTCCTGGAGGTCTGGTTCCCTGGTTCTTAGCCTCCCATGCCTGCCATGGTGGCCGATTTTCTCCCATTCTGCATACATGTCCAAACCATCGTAACTGTGACTGATCCACTCGGGTTTGTAAGGATCAAGATCTTGAGGTATTGTCTGATTGCGGACTTTGTCCCTTCTTGTCACTTGGACCACCTTTCTCAGATATCTCATTTCCGAGGCCTGCAGCTGGCTTCTGTGAGCTGTTGTCATTGCCCATGACTCACACCCGTAGGTCAGGACTGGTACATAGGTAGAGCGGTAAACAGCCATTTTCGTCCTCTTGCCAATTTCTCTTTTGCTAAGAAACCCTCGGTTTATGGCATGGAAGAGTCTCCCAGCAGCTGCTTTTCGTGTAGCCAGCTCAGTCTTAATGCCTCTATTTCGGTCTAATACAACTCCAAGGTATTTGAACTGGTTAACCTGTTCCAATGCATACTGTCCCATCATGATCTGGTGTTTCTTCTCCTCTCTTGAGATCACCATGGTTTTAGTTTTAGGAGATACTGATGGTCATCCCTCTCTTCTCAAGCTCTTCCTTTCCAGACAAGTAAGTTGGACTGAAGGTGTGCCTCTGATTTAGCTATCAGGGCCACATCATCTGCAAATGCCAGCTCTGATATACAGATTGGTCTCATCTTCCAGTACCCTACAGAGTACTTCTTTGTCTTCTCCTTACAGGTCTTGATGACATCATCCATCATAAGAATGAAGAGGTAAGGTGAGAGAATATCACCTTGTCTAACACCGCTGGTGGTCTTAAATTCTTCTGACTTTTGGTCTGCTGTTCTTACATAATTTCTGCAGCTTTTGTAGAAACTCTGTACTGCACTGATCAGGGTTGCTGGAATGTTTTTTCCTGCCAAGCAGCCCCAGAGCTTGTTCCAGGGTACTTTGTCAAATGCCTTTTCCAAATCCAAAAAACATAGGTGCATTTCACTCTTATATTCAATGGTTTTTTCACTCATCTGTCTCAGTGTGAAGATAAGGTCTTGAGTACTTCGGTTTGCTCTGAAGCCACATTGGGCCTCGTCCATCTGTGGCCCTACCAGACTTCTAAGTCTCTGCTCGAGAATTCTAGAGTAACTTTTACCAGGGACGCTGAGGAGGGATATGCCTCTCTGGTTTTCACATTGTCTGTTATCACCTTTTTTAAATATAGGTATAATGATGGCAATCTCCCAATATTTTGGTATAGTTTTACTACACCAGGCTGCCTGCAGAACCTTCAGTAGAAGGCGCTCACCTGCGACACCCATATATTTGACCATCTCTGGTGTTATACCATCATGACCTGCTGCTTTTCCCAGCTTAATCTTCTCAATAGCTGCCTTCAACTCTACCATCCTGATGTTATCATCTTCATGGATGATTTCCCTCTCAGCAGTGAGGTCCATTATTTCTGGGTCATGACTTCCCTCAACGCCAAGGAGCTCTGAGAAGTATTCTTTCCATCTAGCCCATGATATTATCTGTAGAAGTAAGCAGAGCCCCTTCCTTGTCTTTTATGAATTTCAGTGGGCACTCTTTCTCCTTCCTCATGTTCTTGAGGGTCTTGTAGAACAGTTTTTGATTTTCTCTTGCATTCTTTTCCAACTTTTCTCCAAAGTCTTCCCATGATTTCTGTTTTGCTTTAAGCACAATATTTTTGGTCTCTGTTCTGAGTGCCACATATTGTTTATATTTCTCTATTTCTTCAGCTGTGTTCCTGGCTGCCAGGTATTGCTCCATGCCCTTTTCTTTTCTCCTATTTTCAGTTTGACTTCTTCTGTCCACCAAGGTGTCCTATGTCCCCGCCTTCCACTTGGGACTTCACCACATGCTTCTACTGCAGCTGCTGTGAGGATATTCTTGAATCTGCACCAGAAGGTTTCAGTGTCCTCTGATGGTTCTTCTTCAGTTCCTATTGCTTTCACTATAAGCTCCTGGTATCCAGCCCTAATATCTGGCTCTTTTAGCCTGTATGCCTTAATCCTCATCCCTTCTTGGTTGCTTGGTTTCTTGCATGGTTGTCGGTGTTGCCTTGTTGGAGCAGTTCTTTCAGTTGTTCTCTTTATTGTGACCAGATAGTGGCCACTTCCAATCTCTGGTCCTCTCATGACTCTGGCATCTCTAACAAACTTGAATGAACTTTTCCTAACTATTACTTGATTAATGCCAAAACTAATGTAGGCCTGCGACAAGGGCTGCCAATAATGGGTTTTTTGCCCCCAGATCTGGGTTTTTATTTGACGCCTTAGGTTCACATTTAGTCAGCTCTGTGTCTAAGTCGATGCGAACGCTTCGTAATGCCGGGATGCCGGGTTTGATCCCAGAAGCGGGAAATGCGCCTTGCGTTGGTTTCGACAGTGGTATCAAGAAAGCCGACCGTCCAGTAAGTAATGGCAAACTACTGGACGTAAATTTGTCTAGATAAACCACACAACAGCCAGGGGCTGCTGGGGTTGGTTCTGCGACGTCCTGTAAAGGATACGCAACTAACCTTAGGTCCACATTTGGAAATATGGTTTTATTTTTAATATATCCTTATATAAAAGTGGGTAAATGTTTCGTTACGTAACTATAAAATTTGTACTTTTTACCAGTCTGGGGTTTTTTATTTTGTTGTTTGTTCTTTGCTTATGGATTGCTTGGGTTTCTGTTCTGCTTAGCTGGGTTCTTCAAAAAAATTCCATTGGCAGCCCTGCCTGCGACGGACTGGGCTGTCCTAACAGTTGATCTCTTCCTTCTATGATTTACAACATGGCCAGGAATGTACAGTACCTATCTTCACTGACTGTCACAACATCCGCCCAGCGGAGTACTTGCGGCACGGTGTCTATGTGTTGAGGGTAGAGAGAAATGTCCTCTATTTCTGGTCGCGTTTCAACTGAATAGTTAAATCAACAATTCTTCTGTTACGTTTCCCTTCTTCTTCTTCTTCTTCTTCTTCTTCTTCTTCTTCTTCTTCTTCTTCTTCTTCTTCTTCTTCTTCTTCTTCTTCTTCTTCTTCTTCTTCTTCTTTCTTCTTCTTCTTCTTCTTCTTCTTCTTCTTCTTCTTCTTCTTCTTCTTCTTTTTCTTTTTCTTTTTCTTTTTCTTCTTCTTTTCTTCTTCTTCTTCTTCTTCTTCTTCTTCTTCTTCTTCTTCTTCTTCTTCTTCTTCTTCTTCTTCTTCTTCTTCTTCTTCTTCTTCTCCTCCTCCTCCTCCTCCTACCCTTTCTCCTCCCCCTCCTAATTCCTTCATATCTGTTACTGTAGCACACGTTCTCAAACAACTGACTCTAAACCAGCGTTCCTCAATTTGTTGACATCCACGGCTCACCAAAACAGGGGAAATGATTTGTGGCCCACCAGACAGCTAACCAAACACACAAATAAAAACAAGTGTAAGTATCAGTTTCGGTGTTCAATTATACATGCCAAAATTACCGTTATCAGCCGATGCGACATCTTCTGATGGTCATATCTGAGTTGTTCATCTTACAGTCCTGGAAGAGAAACACTACCTACCATACCCCGTTACATGACTAGGCACACATTTTTGGCGGCCCACATGGACTTTTCCGCGGCCCTCCTGCACTTTTCCGCGTCCGAACGGTTCAAGAACGCTCAACTCTCATTTCACTGGATAGTTTCTACCATTTTCTCCAAGTCCGGATCACCTTATTCCTCCACGTCCAGATAACCTTATTCCTCCACGTCCAGATCACTGTATTCCTCTATGTCCAGATCACCTTATTCCTCCACGTCCAGATCACTCTATTCCTCTATGTCCAGATCACCTTATTCCTCCACGTCCAGATCACTCTATTCCTCTATGTCCAGATCACCTTATTCCTCTATGTCCAGATCACCTTATTCCTCTATGTCCAGATCACTCTATTCCTCCACGTCCAGATCACTCTATTCCTCTATGTCCAGATCACCTTATTCCTCTATGTCCAGATCACCTTATTCCTCTATGTCCAGATCACCATATTCCTCCACGTCCAGATCACTCTATTCCTCTATGTCCAGATCACCTTATTCCTCTATGTCCAGATCACTCTATTCCTCCACGTCCAGATCACTCTATTCCTCCACGTCCAGATCACCTTATTCCTCTATGTCCAGATCACCTTATTCCTCTATGTCCAGATCACCTTATTCCTCTATGTCCAGATCACCTTATTTCTTCATGTCCAGATCACCTTATTCCTCCACGTCCAGATCACCTTATTCCTCCACGTCCAGATCACTTTATTCCTCTATGTCCAGACCACCTTATTTCTCCATGTCCAGATCACCTTATTCCTCTATGTCCGGATCACCTTATTCCTCCATGTAAAGACCACCTTATTCCTCCATGTCCGGATCACCTTATTCCTCCATGTCCAGACCACCTTATTTCTCCATGTCCAGATCACCTTATTCCTCCATGTCAAGATCACCTTTTTCCTCTATGTCCATGTCACCTTATTTCTCCATGTCCAGATCACCTTATTCCTCCATGTCCAGACCACCTTATTTCTCCATGTCCAGATCACCTTATTCCTCCATGTCTAGACCACCTTATTTCTCCATGTCCAGATCACCTTATTTCTCCATGTCCAGACCACCTTATTTCTCCATGTCCAGATCACCTTATTCCTCCATGTCCAGACCACCTTATTTCTCCATGTCCAGATCACCTTATTTCTCCATGTCCAGATCACCTTATTCCTCCATGTCCAGATCACCTTATTTCTCCATGTCCAGATCACCTTATTCCTCCATGTCCAGACCACCTTATTTCTCCATGTCCAGATCACCTTATTTCTCCATGTCCAGACCACCTTATTTCTCCATGTCCAGATCACCTTATTCCTCCATGTCCAGACCACCTTATTCCTCCATGTCCAGACCACCTTATTCCTCCATGCCCAGATCACCTTATTCCTCCATGCCCAGGCCATATTATTCCTCTATGTCCAGGTCACCTCATTCCTTCATGTCCAGACCATCTTATTCCTCTATGTCCAGACCATCTTATTCCTCTATGTCCAGACCATCTTATTCCTCTATGTCCAGATAACCTTATTTCTCCATGTCCAGATCAACTTATTTCTCCATGTCCAGATCACCTTATTTTTCCATGTCCATATCACCTTATTCCTTCATGTCCAGACCATATTGTTCCTCAATGTCCAGACCATATTATTCCACCATGTCCAGACGACCTTATTCCTCTATGTCCAGACGACCTTATTATGCCCCCCCCCCCGCCCCCTAATTCCCCGAACAGGTTATAATGCGTTGTCTACATGTGAACTTCTAGGAAAGCACCACATGTTTCATGTGAACGTCTACGAATCTGCTGCCAGAGTGGCTGTCTCTAGTTCTGATGTCTAGTGAGCGGCCAGGCCACTGACCTGGTGTCGACTCCTAGGACAATGACCCCACCCAGTGAGTGACGTCAGCCCACAAAGCAAGTGACGTTAGGAGGGTAATCCCCGACAGAAGAGACGTTAGGATGCAGCCAGAGCTTAGACTAGCCAAATAACTAACTGTCAGACTCGGTTGTCTTCTGGGAGACAAGCAAAAGCTACCAAACAGCTGTGGTCTCAGCCCCACATACACGAATTATATGATCTCTCTTCGTGCTCCCCGTCTCCTGAAGACAGGACCCAACTCCGCCACTCGGCGCTTTGGTCAGCAAACCAGTTATAATGATATTTGATCACCATCGGCGTTCTGTAGACTGTGACATTGACTCTACATTTGGCAGATTCTCCTGTGCGTTTAAGGAAAGAGGTCAGTAACTGAAGATCGACATATCTAATTAATTCTTGATACCACTGTTGAAACCAACGCAAGGCGCATGGCCCGCAGCTGGGATCGAACCCGGCATCCCGGCGTTACGAAGAGTTCGCATCGACTTAGCCAATGACAAACGACTGAACGTAAAATTTGTCTAGAAAAACCATAACAGCCAAAAAAAATGCTGTGATTGGTTCGGAAAAGTCATGTAAAGGTTACGCAACTAAAATTTAGACATTTAACCTTGGTAAAAAACGAGGTTCAGCCACACACCTGGATACAAACTTCCTGAACACCTTCCTGGACAAAGGGGAACTTGTGGCTGCCAAACGACAAACCGATTCCAAGTCGGTTCTAACTGAATAGTGCCGCCGCTACGCCAAGGCCGAACGGAAACCGTCAGGCTCCGGGCTGCCAGTGATGGGTTTTTACCCCCAAATCTGGGTTTTTATTTGACGCCTTGGGTTAAGATTTTGGAATCTTGGGTTTTTTTTACAAAATATTTCCTTATTTAAAAGTGGGTACAAATTTCGTTTAGTAACTATACAATTTTAACTTTTAATCAGTCTTAGGTTTTTTTGTTTTGTTTATTGTTTTTTGCTTATGTATTGCTGGATTTTTTTGGCCAGCTCATCTTGGGATTTGATAAAAGATCCCATTGGCAGCCCTGATCAGGCTCCTATGTGCGTGTGCTCTGGTCTCTGTTGTCTGTGATCTCACCTGTGACGCTTGGGCGCCGCCACCTGGCCGCTCAGCTACCTTAAGGGCCCCCTGTCCTCTCAAATTAGGATAAGATTGAGTGCCCCCCCCCCCCAATTTCCAGTCCCTGGACATTTGTGCAGCTTCGGGTATTACGTGTAGAAATTATGTTTTCAAGTAATTGTTTACACATTTCATATTAGTTAGATTTGTTTTATCGTAAATATTTTTGTTTTTCATGGCATTATTATTACATACTTACACAAGGCCTGGGCTTATTGACCCTCATCCCTTTACACAATGGGAACTAATGCCCCTGCCAAGACACATACAACAACCGAACATATACAAGAGAAAAGTAACAGACTACACAGCACAGTAGAAATGGTGGGACTGAGAATAAATACAAAGAAAACTAAGATCATGACAAGCAGTCCAAATACAAAGAAAACTAAGATCATGACAAGCAGTCCAAACCAACAACCAGTGACCATAAGTAACCAATCACTTGAAAATGTAGAACATTTCACATATTTTGGCAGTGTGGTATCCCTGCCTGGATGGACCGAAGAGGACATACTGTCACGTCTGAACAAAGCTAGAGCTGCTTTTGGAAGGATGAGGCAAATCTGGAAATCCAACAATTACTGCAGAGGAAAGAAACTGCGACTCTACAAGAGCATCATTTTGCCAGTTCTTCTTTATGGAGATGAATGCTGGAGAATGACCAAAAAGGATGCACACAAGCTGTCCACCTTCCACCACACATGTCTACGTAGAATATCAACATTTTTTGGCCAGATACAATCTCAAACACTAAACTACTTCAAGTCACAAACCAAGAAACTTTAGTCAGTTTGATAACCAAGAGAAGATGGAAATGGCTCGGCCACGTTATGAGAATGAATCCTGATATACCTGCCAGAACAGCTCTCACATGGACACCAGAGGGAAAGAGTAAACAGGGGCGCCCAAAAACAACATGGAGACGAACAATGGAAAGTGACCTGAGTGCGGCATCTTTGACATGGAAAACTGCACTGAAGATTGCACAGGACAGGAAAGCGTGGAAAGTCCTCTTTGAAGCCTCATGTGCCACTAGGCATGACGAGAACTGATGACCGATGAAGACATAAACCTTTGAGGCCGTTAAATATTATGAATTAATCAAGTATCTTTCTACTTCTTTCTAAGAGTGCCAATCAATACACTTTCGTTTACTTGATTAATTCATAACACCGATGAAGGTGTGTGTGCACAAGAAAAGGAGGACGTAGTCCAAGTAAAAGAAGACGTAGATGTAATTCCTTGTTGGCGCTAGGGAACTAGTGCACTGTTCTAACGTTCTCCTTGAAAGCGACTCATGCATGTAATGGCGAGAGTTTTGAACAGCGCTATAGTTCAGCCAGCAGTGACTAAGAGAAGAAACAGTGGAACAGTTTTCGCAAACAAAACCTGCAGCAGGAGCTTTTGCGGCACGTTCCTGGCGTCCTCGAGCTAAAACAACCAGTGGCGTTTGGCCAAATTTGAGTGCTAACTGGCACACTGTTGATTTACCCAGCATACTTTGCGCCAGATAAAAAATGGGCTGTGTGCGTCATTGTGCAGGATTTTTGTGCCGCGGCTGGTTTCACAGCAAAGACAGAAAAGCCAATATTTTTCATGGCATATTTCGTTCTAGATAAAAAGATAATTCTAGGGAAAGATTCAACAAAGGACAGACAGAATAAAGAACAAACAGAATAAAGAACAGACAGAATAAAGAAGCAAAAAAGCGTGCACGACGAAACGGGGCTTAAGTTACAACATTTACTATAACGCAAAACACATAAGTTAATCCAGGACGCAGTAGGCTGGATTCACAAAGAAAATCAACAACAAGTCTTGGTGACTTTGTGATCGTCATCAGGTGCCTTGCCGCCTGGCGTGGGCGATCATGCCTCTCCATAATCTGCGATCTCCTGCAGCATGTATCAGTTCGTGTGCCGACACACCTCAATGCCATGCAACAAGACTGTCAAGCATCTTCTCTCGTTGTCTTCCTCTATCCGTCCTTTCACAGATCTTTCCAGTGGTCACAACATGTTCTATTTTCCCTCTTCTCAAAACATGGCCGAAAAATGATGACTGTCTCCTTCTGATGTCTGTGATAAGTTGTCTTCGGGCTCCCGCCTCTTTTAAAACCTCTAGGTTGCTCTTTTTGGCTGTCTAAGGTATTATAAGCATTCTTCTGTAAAAGCCACATCTCTGAGGCCTCAAGAAATTGTTTGGCCTGCCTACCGATTGTCCAGGATTAACAGCCATATGTTAAAACTGGATGTATGTTGCAAGCAAGAATTCTTTTTCTAACTCTCAATAACAAGGATATATTGCACAAGATGTTCTTTATTTGATAAAATGCAGTTTTTGCCTGTTCTATTCTGTTTCTTATTTCAGTTATGCATCTTCATTCTGATGTTATCCATGTTGCCCAGAGGAAGTCCTGGTTCGTCTCCTAATAATTCTCGTCGATCCTGGTTTGGTAACTAAAGAAGTAGTACAAGAAGCAATGCACAGTTATATTCTAATGAAATGTGGCTGCAAATTTTACAAGATCTGAATATTAAAAACATGTGTCTATTGAAGAAATAATAACAAAAAAAAAAAAAAATCGCGGACCGTCTCCACAGTGAAAGGTGGCCACAATGCATCCGCTGTCTTTAGGAATTTGACGTGGCCAAGCCACAGTCTCTTCCACGGTGTGACGCTCGTTCTACTGTAAGAAAACCCATGAGAATAGGACTAAAAAAAGGGGGTGGGGGAATATCCTGCCACGAAAACCGAAACATAGTACTGGCGGATCATGAAACTGTGAAACGCATTCACTCATTTCTAAACCAGAGAGTCGCCTGTAAACAACAGGACACGAACCCGCGACTCTTTGTTCCACCGTAGAGGTCTAGCTGCTATACCTTTGAGTCCAAGAGCCGCATAAAAAGGTCAACAAATCTGGACAAGTGAAACACTCGGGCCAGAGCACACGTCACGGTGGTACGGGAAACACTCGGGCCAGAGCACACGTCACGGTAGTACGGGAAACACTCGGGTCAGAGCCCACGTCACGGTGGTACGGGAAACCCTCGGACCAGAGCACACGTCACGGTGGTACGGGAAACACTCGGACCAGAGCACACGTCACGGTGGTACGGGAAACACTCGGACCAGAGCCCACGTCACGGTGGTACGGGAAACACTCGGGCCAGAGCCACGTCACGTCAGGGAAACACTCGGGCCATGGTACGGGAAACACTCGGGCCAGAGCCCACGTCACGGCGGTACGGGAAACACTCGGGCCAGAGCACACGTCACGGTGGTACGGGAAACACTCGGGCCAGAGCCCACGTCACGGTGGTACGGGAAACACTCGGGCCAGAGCACACGTCAGGGTGGTACGGGAAACACTCGGGCCAGAGCCCACGTTACGGTGGTACGGAAAACACTCGGGCCAGAGCACACGTCACGGTGGTGCGGGAAACACTCGGGCCAGAGCACACAGCCAGGTATATCAAATCTACTCTCACCGGTTACTCAAGGGGCTGACTGGAGGGTCTCCGTGGCAAAGTGGTCAAGCCGTTTGCCTCACGCTCTGAATGTCGTGGGTTCGTTTTACGGAGGCGCTGTTCAGTTCACGAATGCAATTTTTTACTGAGATCCCTGGGGATCGTCGACAGAGCTACGGCAGTCGTGCAATATACGACGCTTTCAGTGTAGCTGTTCTGTGGAGAGAGACTAAGCCATATGCGATAAAATCAGGTGCAATGAGTCAATCCTCTCACTGTAATGTCACCTGGCCCCAAAGCTTCTAGATCCACCAGAGGGGACTGTGTAGTGTCAACAGGCCTCCTGGCATCAAATCTACTAGGTCCATCACCAGTTGTTCAAGAGACTTGACTGTGTAGTGTCAACTAAGCCTCTGGTATAAAATCTACTAGGTCCATCTCTCAGTAATGTCACCTGGCCCCAAAGCTTCTAGATCCACCAGAGGGGACTGTGTAGTGTCAACAGGCCTCTGGCATCAAATCTACTAGGTCCATCACCAGTTGTTCAAGAGACTTGACTGTGTAGTGTCAACAGGCCTCTGGTATCAAATCTACTAGGTCCATCGCCAGTTGTTCAAGAGACTGACTGTGTAGTGTCAACAGGCCTCCAGTATCAAATCTACTAGGTCCATCACCAGTTGTTCAAGGGACTGACTGTGTAGTGTCAACAGGCCTCCAGTATCAAATCTACTAGGTCCATCACCAGTTGTTCAAGGGACTGACTGTGTAGTGTCAACAGGCCTCTGGTATCAAATCTACTAGGTCCATCACCAGTTGTTCAAGGGACTGACTGTGTAGTGTCAACAGGCCTCCAGTATCAAATCTACTAGGTCCATCACCAGTTGTTCAAGAGACTTGACTGTGTAGAGTCAACAGGCCTCCAGTATCAAATCTACTATGTCCATCACCCCGGGTCATCCCCCATTTTAACAACCTGGGCCCGGGTCGATCAGGATTTTAAAATAAATTCC